>JAHBCN010004084.1:0-67386 GCA_019359885.1 Listronotus oregonensis | reverse complement strand
ATTTTTAAAAAAAAAAAATTACCCTTTAATTGGCACAAAAAAAAGAACATATTCCCTAGCTCCCAAAAAAGTTAATTAACAATCACTTAACTAGTGTAAAATAAAAGGTAATATATCCATACGATTGTATTTAATCGTAGGAAAAAGCCCAAAACATATTTATTGATCTTTATTTTTACTTGGCAAAACAAATAATAAGTAGGTTTTTGACTGATAATTTAAATAGTTCAATGACGATATGTTTACTTGTTTGCTTTTTTTTGTCTAAAAAAACACTCTATGTTGTAGAATTAGAGGATACCAACAAAATAAAAATAACTTAAATATCATTGATAAATGATAATTAAATAAGGTAAAAAAAATAAATAACTAATTTTTGTTAAGTATAACAAAAGCCTCTCTCCTACTAAATTGACAATTTAAATAATAAATAGGTCTCGGACAGTCACCCAGATACTTATACCCTGAATAAAAGTATCAAAAAGAAAAATTATGACAAGAAAACTTAGTAATTAAAATTTATTACCAAAAGAAGGTAATTTAACCCCAGAAAATTAATTAATACTAAAAGAAACAAATGATCTATACACCAGCGCCATCTAACGGCGATTTATTAAAACTTTAACGCTAATTAGAGTAGCCAATTAACGTAACTGTCAAAAAAAACAACAAAAAAGAATAATTCACTAAAACTGCGATTTTCGCAGTAAATTGGCCACAACAAACCCCTTAAATTGGTGTAATTAGGGTAATTAATAATTAATTCTTACTGAAATTCGACTTGCCCATCGCATGACGTAATATAAAAAAAAAATAATGAAAATCCCCTGAACCACCAGCGCGACTTAAGAAAACCCAAATAAATCTATTAATGTACCGTTTTATACGGAATAATACTCAGTTAGAAAAAGTCTAGAAGAACTTACCCAAGATGTTAAGGGGTATTTTCCACTAACACGTGATCCCTGCGGCGTCGAACTGCAAGTCCTGCAATGCAGATTTCTTTCCCGAAACAGTCAAAAGGCAACGCAAAACAACAAAATTCACACAAAACCAAAGGTAACTTAAATCGGGAAAGATTTTTGGGAAATTTGAAGCACAAATCCTATAAAGATGGCTTGAATACCAGTCGCTGCAAATTTTCCTAGTTCTCGCCTTGAAGAATGACGTGAGAGTGCCAAAACATGGCCGGCCCTTTGTCCTTCTCAAAAACATCAGTGGGCGCACGCGCATCGCTGCTAATTCTAGGAATTTTCTCGCCTCTGAATCGGAACGTCGTTACGCATTTTGAGTTGCCTACCCACGCTGCCCAAATAACAATGTTAATTTTTTAGTACATAATACTACGAGGGGTAAAAGCAACGTAAAGCATAAGGTAGAATACCAAATACGATAGAAAAACAGAAGTAACCCGGCAATTACAATCAAATTTGGAGCCTTTTGCCAAAAATAAACTGCAAAAAAAATGAAAACACCTGCATTGAGGTAAACAAACTAAATTATTAAAAACAAACGTAGAAATAAAAACTAACCGTGACAATATATATATATATATATATATATATATATATATATATATATATATATATATATATATATATATATATATATATATATATATATATATATATATATATATATATATATATATATATATATATATATATATATATATATATATATATATATATATATATATATATATATATATATATATATATATAATTTGTCCACTTAAGTTCGCACCATATGAGAAACTTTTTTATTATTAATTTTACGAAAAAAAGTTATTCTTCATAAAAAGTTCTGCATGGTCCAAAACCTAAAATGCAACCATCAGATATTAATTTGTTTCAGTCGTATACGAGATATATCAGAAAATATTAATTTTGCTGAATAATAAAGTACCTTTTTTTTGACAATTTTGAAAATTGTTATTAAGAAAAGTTGATTAGAGTTAAAAAGTACGTTCAGATATATAATTGCACCTATCTATGATGAACATCAAGTTTTGTTATTTTTAACATTTTTTTTTAAGTTGGTTTCATTTGGAAACTTTTTTATTATTAATTTTACAAAAAAAAGTTACTCTTCATAAAAAGTTCTGCATGTTCTAAAATCTAAAATACAACCATCGGATATCAATTTGTTTCAGTCGTATACGAGGTTTCTCAGAAAATATGAATTTTGCCCAACAGCAAAGTAATTTTTTTTTGAAAATATCGAAAACTTTAATCAGTTATCTCTTTATTCGTTAAACATTTGATAATTTTTACGTCTTTTAACCTCTACGTTGCATTATTTTGATGATGCATTAAAATAATTGATAAATAACAAAATTATTTATTTTACAATAATTATCAACTACACGGAATACAGTACTAATAATGTAAATTGCGTAACAAGCGTGTAATAGTTTATCATCAATTTACTATTGCTTCAACGTATCCGCCTTCTCTTACAATACAGGTTTCCGTACTAGAAGAAAATTCCCTCAATACATTTCTAATTATATTCTTTCCAAATGTTCTACGTTTGTGAATGGCCTGTGTTGATATACCTTTTCTTTAAGTAACCCCATAAGAAAAAATCTAATTGTGTTAAATCTGGCGACCTAGCTGGCCAAAAAATATCGGAATATCTATGAATTAACCTTCCATTAAAGATATTTTTAGGTATTGCCTTACTTCCATCGTACTATGACATGTTGCGCCGTCTTGCTGGTACCATACCTATTGCCGTTCATGTCTTGAAAGGTCACGAAGAAAATCATGCAACTGATTTTGTAAAAAATTTAGATAGCGTTGAGAAGTCATAGATTGTCGAAAAAAAAAGGCCAATTATTTTATCCTTGTAAATGCCGCACCAAACGTTAGTTTTAAAATAATATCGATCGCGAGTTTTAATCGTAAAGTGAGGATTGGAGTCAGTCCACCATCGACAATTTTGCGAGGACACTGTTTCATTAGACGTAAATGTAGATTCGTCAGAAAAAATTATTTTCCTACCTAGCTTTCCTTGGATAAGAAAACAAAATTCTAGTCGTCTGTCGTAGTCTCCAGGTTTTAAAGTATGGATATATTGTGGTTTATATGGATGAAACTTGTTCTCTTTAAGAATTTTTGATATTGTGTTTTTACAAATTTTATTTGGAAGCGATGAAACTTCATTTCTTTAGTTGTAACGATTTTTTGACGCTTGTTCGCGAATTTATTATTAACATCTTCACATGATTTGATTTTTTCCATAATTCTCATTACTGATGTATGGTGTATATTTTTCCCTGGATGTCAATTGTTAAATATTTCAGCTGCTTCACGATAAGTTTTATAATTATCACCAACGATTAACACAATTTCTATTTTTTCTTCCACACTAAATATCACCGGCATGTTAACAAATTTTATTTGACATTTACTGTCAAACAATTCTTGCTATCAAGAAATCATTTGTTTATCAGTGCATCCTGGATTTCACGTAACTACAGTTGCATTTGCATTGTTATTGTAGTTAAAAAAAAAATTTTTTTTCAATATAATTGGATGTAATTGCATATTTAAACGTAGTTTTTAGTTCTTATCAACTTTTCTTAATAACAATTTTCGATATTGTCAAAAATAAAAGTACTTCTTCAGCAAAATTAATATATCTGATAGTTGCATTTGAGGTTTCGGACCATGCAGAACTTTTTATGAAGAATAACTTTTTTTCATAAAATTAATAATAAAAAGTTTTCCATATGGTGCGAACTTAAGTGGACACACTGTTTTATATATATATATATATATATATATATATATATATATATATATATATATATATATATATATATATATATATATATATATATATATATATATATATATATATATATATATATATATATATATATATATATATATATATATATATATATATATATATATATATTATATATATATATATATATATATATATATATATATATATATATAGAGGAGAGTAGTCGCGACTGACTAGTTAAGAAAAATATCGAAACCAGAGTAGTGGGTGTGCAGTCTTTTTTAAATTATTGAAAAAGGATTGGTGACCTGGATTTAGTAATGAAACCCTTTTCTTTTTTTGTCAAGCTTTCGAGAGTTTATTATTTTCTACCTTCCTCGGGACTAACTAAAAATAAAGTTTTTACAATTAGAAAAACTAACCAAAAAACCCTTTAAAAGAGATTTAACTCACCAAAGTGGGTTGCTATGGGGAAACAAGCAATATCCATGCGGATAATCAAATTTATCTCCATATGTATTTTAAAAACTACATCTTTAAGGGAAAAAATTTTTTAAAAACTTAAAAGAGAACCGAAATGAGAACACGCGGAAAAGCGCGGTTAAAAGTTCTGACAGACGTGATCGAATGTATAAAACTATCTGAATGGATCACCGACATACGTTACTCGAAAACTTCAATTGAGAGGGATGCGAGATTAATGACATGTGAAAGAAAGAGACATATTCTTGTTATTTTACACCCAGGATCTATATAATAATCTAGGAAATGTTCCACAGTACAGTACGTTCCTAGTATTATATAGCCCTTTAATCAAGATATTCCTTTCACATGTCTTAACTCGCATCCCTAATTGAGTTTTCAGTAATATATAAATTTTGAATTAACTTTTGGTTTTTTAAATTTTTTTAAATTAAATAAAAAATAAATATTTTATATATGAATTAATTTTTTTAAAACATAACAACCACTTTTGAGTTAATTCTTAATTTTTATTTTAATTGTAAAACTTTATTTTTATTAGTTGAAGAAGGAAAAATAAAAACTTCTCGAAATAAAAAAAAAATTTCATTATTTCAATAATTTAAAATTACTTTTCGAAAATATATATATATATATATATATATATATATATATATATATATATATATATATATATATATATATATATATATATATAATTTTGTCCGCCATAAAGTTGGAACCATATGAGAATTTTTTTTAAAAATTGCATTTATAAACTTTTGATGACAATCACTTCTGCTTCTAAACTAACTTAAAATACGCCAAGTCATATTTGACAGCATGTATTAGCGAAATGAAATAAATTCAATAATAAATAAATGGGGGTGTATTTCAAAAAGTACTCGGACATGTCGATTGCTATTTTTAATTGCGCATTTTTTTTAACAAAAACTATTTATACAAGGTGTATCATGTAACAGTGGCTAATATCGAATTTCTAAATTTAAATGCTACACCCTGTATATTATTCAATTTTTGGTTTTTTCAAAACATTTAAGACATATTTTATGTACAATATCCTATACCTATATTTAACTGTTTCGGAAATATTAAGGGTTTTTAGATTTATTTTAATTATTGCTTTGCATGCTTGCCATTTTCTTGAGGGTTACTTTTCGGACATATACCTACTAGAGAAAGCCTTGCCGCTTAAATGTGAAACATTGTGCGAGAGAGAAAGAAGAATAGATGTATTATATTTTTTCTCGCTTCGCGTGCTGATTGATTGGCGGGAGGGGTATATACACCGCCGATAAATCAAGAGAGAGAGAGAGAAAGAGAGGTTATACACATATTTTTCTTTCTCTTTTGCATGCTTGTTCGCTAGTAGGTATATTCCTGCAGAGTAACCCTTAAGTAAGTGGCAAATATGCAAAGACAATAAATCTAGAAGCACCTAATATTTCCGAAACAGTTGAAGATAGGTATTGGACATTGTACATAAAATATGTCTAGAATGTTTTGAAAAACCCAAAAATTGATTAATATACAGGGTGTAGCATTTGAAATAGGAAAGTAAGTATTGGGCACTGTTACATGACTAACCCTGTATAAAAAGTTTTTACTGGAAAAAATACGCAACTAAAAATATTAATAGACGTGTCCGAGTGTTTTTTTTAAACACGCTTCCATTTATTTATTTTCGAATTTATTCCATTTGGCTGATACATACTGTATAT
Source organism: Listronotus oregonensis (assembly GCA_019359885.1). Classification (NCBI taxonomy): domain Eukaryota; kingdom Metazoa; phylum Arthropoda; class Insecta; order Coleoptera; family Curculionidae; genus Listronotus; species Listronotus oregonensis. The sequence goes on along the minus strand of JAHBCN010004084.1, from coordinate 61,420 downwards.
AAGTACATGTATTTGCAATTTTTCGAGGAGAGGTACCTGGATCTTCTTCTATCATGGCCAGCACATTCTCTTCTTCTCCTACCGTTCTTATTGTCATTGGCCTTCCTGGTCCTCCACTTCGCTTCAATGCTCCTGTTTCACGAAGTCGTTAATGTATACTTTAGAAGGTTTTTCTATTAGGAAATTGTTCACTGTACAACCGCCTAGCTTCTAATAAATTGTCATCAGGAAGTCCATAAATGAAATGCATTTCAGCCGCCATCTTGGCGTTTGTATAGCCATTCATGAAAGAGGACTTCACTAACAAGACTTTAAGTATTAAACACAGAAAATACATATCAAATAGACAAAATCAATTAGTTTTAATTGGATGGTTGCAATTCTTTTTCGCCCCGTATCTTCGAAACAAAGCGCCCTATCAAAAATCATCAAAGAAAAAAATATCCTTAAAATAGCCCAAGGAATAGTCCCTTAAATTTTTGCCGTATGTTTAATCTAAACCCTGTATAATTATCGCCCATAATTATTAGTTTTCTTAAACCTGTAACAGCATTTCGGTTAGAAATCTTGTATTCGTACTAATTAAGAAGCAGTGCCTAAATCAACAAATGGTATTGTTGTCAAAGTTATACGTCATTTTGTAACGTTATTGTTTAAAAGTTTACTTAAAAATTGCCATGTTTAACGGGAGAAAAATTAAATTTTAATTAAAAGTTTAAGAAATTACCATAACTCTGAAAGACAAATGGCTCAGATATTAAAGAAAAACATAAAAGAAGAATAAACCAAAAGAAATATTGAAAGAATTAGAGGTATTAAATATCGGGAAGGTATGGTTTAGTGAAGGAAGGTAATTTTTGTTATGACAACCTAGAAATACCACCAACGGTAAAGAAGAAAAGATATGTTCCTATGGAAAACCTTTTAGGTCCACGACAATATTTACCCTTTCAGTTATGGTGTCGGTAGCTATATCGGTCACAGGAAAGACTACTGTTATTTTTGTTAATTATAAAATTAACTCTAAGGTCTACTAGGGAGATATTTTAGCAAATGTGTTGTCTTAAATGAAGCTTGTGATGATTACACATTTCAACAATAAAAAATTTTCAAGAACAATGTCCCGACTTCATTGAGCCAGAATACTAGCTACCTAATACTCAGATCTTAATCCGATTGATTATTGTGTATGGGGATTATTAGAAAAAATGGTTTATTATAACCATACATTTGACATAGTACAGCAGCTTAAAGATAGAATTAAAAAATGTTGGGCTAAATTTTGTCAAGAGTCAAGAGGTAATTCAAAGACCAATTAAAAAGTGGCGCTCTAGGCTGCAAGCAATGGTGGACAATAGTGTCTCCCACTATATTCCCCAAAACTTTTTATAAAATCATTTTATTGTTTTTTTTAAACAAACCAAAATAAAGCATAATTGTTTTTTTTATTAAGTGACAACCGATTGTAATCATAACTTTTTATACCTTAACCGATTCTATCTATTTTGGGATATGTAATAAAAAATATTTTTTAAATTTAAATCTTTTATTTCGAAAGGTATACTTGCGCCAAAAATATTGCAATTTTGGAAAGTAATGCATGTAGAGTCGTTGGGAGGGATTATAACCAAGAAAAATGATCAATTCTGTTTTAATTTTTCAGCACAAGGCTTGAAAAAATTAATTAGTAATCCAAGTAATGTAATAGGTTAATTGGATAAAGCTCATAAATTGATATTTTTTCAAAATCCGTCACAGCAATTTAGTAATTATTAAATAGCAGTAATAAGAATTACTTTTCTGCACTTAAGAAAAAAATGGATTTTTTATTAATTAAGAAAAGTCGTGGTACAAAATATAAAAAAACCAAGCTTTTTTGTTATTAAGGTTTCAAGGCTTAAGTATATTTTACAACGAAAAATTAAACTGCAACCAAAAATTAAAAAAAATTGCTGTATTTTTGTTTGTTTAAAAAAACAATTAAATAATTTTATACAAAGTTTTGACGGCTTGCAGACTGTGGCGCCATTTTTCAATTGGTTTTTGGATTACCTCTTGAGAAAATTCGGTTAAATATTTTTCAATTCTATCTTTAAGCTGCTATATTATGGCAAATGTATGGTTATCATAAACCATATTTTTTAATAGTCCCCATGCACCATAATCAACTGGATTTAGGTTTCACTATTAGGGAGCCAATATTCTGGCTGAATAACATCGGGACATAATAGCTCTAATTGTTTTAACATTTCTTTCTGTTTTAGTAGTTCTTTTTTTTCGCGTCTTTCTTTAATTTTTAATTTTTATTGAGCCATACGTCTCCCATAGTTATGGAATTTTCATAGACTTGTCATAAAAATTTTATCTTTTTGCGTCAAAGATGACATTTTTTAAGTAAAACTACAAAACAGTCATGTTACAAAATAACATGAAACCTTGACAACTATATCATTTGTTAATTTAGGCACTGGTATAATTACGAATAAAACATCTATAACCAAAATGCTGTTACAGGTTTAAGAAAAATATTAATCAGGAGCGATCCAATTAAGCTATTAAAATAATACAAAAAGAAACTGGTTTACCGGAGATTCGTAAAATTTTTACCTGAAAATTGTTTTTAAGGTAGTTAACATAATATCATTATTCACATTTCCGGATGGTACATTTTAAAAATTTTAAGTATTTTATGGCTTTAATAAATTTAGGCAAGGGTGGTCGTTTACGGTCTCTAAATTGCAATTAATTACTTTTAGCCCAAGGTGAAAGCTTGACTCGTAAGTTGGCCTTTCTAATTAATTGAAACCAGATAACAAAGAAGTTCGCTTTAAATAATTTCCGGTTATCTACCTATAAATCTTTTGACCACATATATATATATATATATATATATATATATATATATATATATATATATATATATATATATATATATATATATATATATATACATATATATAGCAGCTCTCAAACTATCTGCGGAACCGGACCCTGAAAGAGAAAACCAATTAGATCAGCTTAGAAATGCATGGAAAAATAAGGCTTTGCATGGGAGATTTTACGAAAGCCTGCGCCAAGAGGAGGTGGACAGAGTAAAATCAAATAACTACCTTACAGCTGGGTACCTCTTTCTACAAACAGAGGGAATGCTCTTTGCCATCCAAGACCAGGTTGTCCCGACCCGAACTCATGTCCGTTTCATACTTAAACAAGAGGTCGAAACAACGAAATGCAGACTATGCAACACTGCGGAGGAAACTGTGCAGCACATCATTGCTGGATGTACGGCCATAGCAGGCACCAAATATCTCCAGAGGCACAACAATATGGTAAAAATAGTGCACCAACTGCTATGTCTAAACGCTGGTCTTCTGGACCGTTTTACACCTCACCATAAATACGATCCATGGCTCATCCTGGAAAATGAAACAACTAAAATCTACTGGGACTTTACGATCATCACCGACAAACCAACTGAGCACCATCGGCCAGATATGGTGGTATGGAATAAGGCGGAGAAATCAGCCACCTTTATTGATTTTGCGGTGCCTCAGGACTACAACATGGCGAAGACATATGCAGAAAAGATAAGAAAGTATGAGCAGCTGGCGAGGGAAGTAAAGGAAATGTGGAAGCTAGATAACGTTAGAACACCGGTGGTATATAATAAGTGTAAATGGGCTTGTCCACAAATATACAAGCAAGCATATTGCAGGACTGAACCTACCAGTAAACTGTATCCTTTGGATGCAAAAAGCGGTAATACTGGCAATGGTGGCAATACTCCGACAAGTAGTCTCACCCTTTTAGCCTAGCAACGTGAACGCTCTTGGCATCTCGCCCGGGCAGTTCACGAATAATCCCATCACCAAAGATGTGAAAGGAACATAAATATATATATATATATATATATATATATATATATATTATATATATATATATATATATATATATATATATATATATATATATATATATATATATATATATATATATATATATATATATATACACGGACACATAAAGTAAGCACAACTAAAATTATTAATTTTTTTTTTTTGAACTGTGGCTTTTTCTTTCGTGGTACAATTTCCTATTCAGATTTTAGTTTAAGGCTTATACAGATGCAAAAGTAAGATTAGTTTTTTTACGTTAAATTTAAAACACCCTGTAGCAAGCATTAGCAACAACAACAAATGCATAATGAAATCATACTGTGGCCTCATATTTTCTAAGAATTTTTTTTATTTAATTTATTTGATATCTCTAATATCAAAAATAAAAAAATTTAAAATTTTCAAAAATAAATCATTTATTATTAACCCTGTATCTTAAAAGTCAAGACGTTGTATATATATGATGTTTTCTTCCCAAAATGGACCCAAAAATTGCCTCCTTAAATATTGACGTTCAGTTAGAAAACACCCTGTATAATGTAAAAAAATACCAACCATAATATTTTATTTCTTGTAAATACTTGATTTTATGGATATTAATCAAAAATAACTTTTTTCGTTTAAGGTTAAAGCTATCCAAAAATAATATTGTTGAGCCTTTATCATAAAAAATTACTATTATTGTGTCAGAGCTAGTCCGTCCCTGGCAAAGTAAATAAGCCCTATATGATTTAATGGGTTTATTTTAAGGCCTTATATATATATATATATAAAAATATATATATATATATATATATATATATATATATATATATATATATATATATATATATATATACTTGTCTGACCGACGTTACCAGACCTTATACATACAATAGACAACCCTAGACCACCAAGAAGGAAGTTTGATAGAAAAAGTTAAATTTCAGAAATTAAATCTTGTTATTTACAACTTCTCATCACACTAAGGGTAAGCTATCTGGCTAAGTTTCGATTTTCATTTATTCAATACACCTTATGAATCCCAAAAACGTACAACATATTTTTTAGGCCATCGAAGATACAAATATTACATACTCCGCCGACGTTACTAGACCACGCAGGGTTGCCAAATCTTTATAAAGTAGATGTCAATATGTAGTTAGTTGTTAAACGATTTTTAAACGTTGATACACGTGCTTCAGTTTAAAACGCGGCTATTTAAAGCTTGTTTTTTATATTGTTATCAATAGTCGAATTCTGACAATATCCAAAAAAAAATACGAAAAACTAGTTTTGAGCAACGAATATTTCCTAAACCCGAAATTTTATTTTTATGCGGATATTGATCATTACGAAATAAGCAGGACTAGTTTTGCGCATTTTCAACTGTACAATACTAGTTCTGTACATTTCTGAATAACCAGCATTAGTTTTTAATTTAATTAGCGCGCAGGGTCTAAATAAAATAAAGGTAAAAATGTTTTTTGGAAAATATGTTTCATTTAAATACTGACAAATACAACAACAAATAGCACTTTATTCTTAGGCAAATATCCAGTTAAGTTTAAAAAATTATTTATTTGAACAAGAGCTTAAATGATGGCACTAAGAATTGCAGGTGACATTCTTTTTTAGACAAGAACATGCTCCGTTAATACACTTTTTATTGCACATACATGAAATAAAACCTTGTGTAGATTCAGAAATATCGGATGATATAGTTCTTAGTGATATTTCTTTGTCATTCTTGTAGCCAACATTGTTTTCGTCTGGAAAAACATTATAATCAGCCAACAGAAATTCGTTTCTACAAAACTGTTTTTTTTTTAATTTCAGTCGTTATTGCTTATTTGTAAAATCCATCATGAATCGATTGAACAACTGTCATTGCATTTCGTGGTGCTAATCTGCCACAATCCACGTCTGGTATTCGTACAAAGACATTGTCGCCAACCAGCGCAGGTTTAAATTTTTTATTTGATTGTGCCAGCACCAAATTGGCTTGTACTTAAAAACCTTTTTTAGCGTTTTCACGATTCGTAATTATATCGCAGGAACATTGGCAAAGAAAACATTAAAATTCTGATTTAAATTTGCTTACTTTTGAAATTTCGCAGGTAGAGATCGAACGCTGTAAGAAAGACACCGATACGTATCGGTGTTATTCTAACAGCGTTCGATCTCCAGCATGAATTTTTTCATTGCACTTTGAGCAGCTTTTCACAATGGCGATAGGTTTTTGACACACAATACATAACAGCCTTTGTTTTGGTTCATTAATATGTTTTTAGGTTCTACACTCACTGTAGAAGTTTGCACTTTTTCCTTGGCGTAGTTTCTATTTCTTCATCTTGAATGAAACCATGCACTTCACTACCGTCCATATTTTCCTCAGCGATAATAGAAACTTCATCTGTTTTGTTTATTTCACCGGTTTCACTTTACATATTTTCTATTTCTCCATCTTGAATGAAACCATGCACATCACTATGGTCCACAGTAAGTGTAGTAAAGTAACGACTTTTCATCATAAGATTGTTTTTGAGTACCTGAAGCCTCCAATAACCAAACTAATTAAGAGTCGAATTCAGTTTGCATTTTTATATAGGTACATGGGTAAATATAGTAATTATAATAATTGTTACATACACAATTTCACGAGCACAAATGAAATAAATTTAAAACAAAAAACAACACATTACCCTACTATTTTTGGGTTTGGTAGGCTGTAAAATAGGCAGAACTAGTGCTGGCCATTCAAAAATGTACAGAACTAGTTTTGCACATTTCAAATTGCGCAAAACTAGTTTTGCACATTTTAAATTGCGCATAACTAGTTTTGCACCTTTTAAATTGCGCACAACGGGTTTTGCACATTTTAAATTGCGCAAAACTAGTTGTGCACCTTTTAAATTGCGCAAAACGGGTTTTGCTTATTTTGTAAGGTTTAATAACCGTATAAAATTGAAATTTCGGGTTTGGAAAATATTCGTTGCTTATAACTAGTTTTGCGTACTTTTTTCGGGCAATGCCCGAATTCGATTATTGAGCGTAACATATACAAAATGAATCGTTCAAAATTAATGGTGAAACTAGCAAGATCATTAAACAACGAAAATAAAGGTAGGTAACAGAGTTTGTTTTAAATAAAACAGTCATATATTTATTTTTTATCAAACTCTGTGCGTGCATAAGTTACTAACATAATAAAAATATTATTTATATAATTTTTAAATCTTTGAAAAGAAAATTGTAAAAATCCAAATAATTATAATAATAATAATAATATTAACAGCATTATTAGCAAAAATGTACGGGATAGCTTGTTTATTTTGAGATGCTACCATTTCTTTATCTACAAGGTGTGCCAAAATAAAATATCGTCAAATATTTTTGATTAAATCCAAAGTTCCATTCCATTATATTTTTAAATGTAAAGGGTACTTAGGTTTGTAAACAATTTTATTTTTTAAATTGAACACCCTATACATTAATGTTCAATTTTAACGTTAAATTGTATTCAACTATTTTCGAGGTATAAATAGTTAAAAATCGTCTATATCTTTAGATGTTATAGAGCTGAGTATTTAACATAAAATATTAATTAAATCTTGTCACCGGGTGTCCCAAAAGTATGGACACACCCAAATATCTTGGAAAATCAGGAAGCTAGAGAAAAAAAAGTTGTGTTAAAGAGTTTGGGGAAATCAAACGGTAAATCTGATGGTGACTTTAAGTTTGACCTTGACCTTGATCTTCAAGGTCAAAGTGATTTTTAATAAGGAACTACTACTTTTGATATCGGACTCCGAAAGAGTGAAAAATTATACGTCCCAGACGATAGTTCATATTTTTTTGAATGACCTTTAGAAGGCATCAATAGGGGTTTGAGTAGGTAAGCTAGGAGAGCACGGCCTCACTTTAAGGTCACCAAGTCGTTAGTGAATGCGGATGACCAGTTCAATAGGTGTTCGATACTGGATCGATAGGTGTTGGATACCGGTTTGATAGGTGTTCAATACCGGTTTGATAGGTGTTCGATACCGGTTTGATAGGTATTTGATACCGGTTCGATAGGTGTTCGATACCGGTATCAAACCGTAACGAACCACTAAATACCGGTATCAAACACCTATCGAATCGGTGTCGACCCGGTATCAAACACCTATCGAACCGGTATTGAACACCTATCGAACCGGTATCGAACACATATCGATCAGGTGTCGAACACCTATTGAACTGGTCATGCGCATTCTCTAACGAGTCGGTGACCTTGAAGTGAGCCCGTGCTCTCCTAGTACACCTGCTGGTTTGCATTTAACATTAAAATCAAGCTTAAGGGTGAAGTCAAGGTCACTATCAGATGAACTGTTTTATTTTCCAAAACTTTTAATCTAAATTTTTTTTCTAGCTCTTTTTTTTTCTCAAAATATTTCCATATTTTTGGAACATCATGTATAATCTATATAAATTAAAACTGTTTTTAATTCATAGGTACCCTTTTTAAATTTAAATTACATACATGTCAAATAAGGTAAATTGTCAAAATTTTTAACAGTTGACGTAAGTTACTGTTGAGTTAAAATATGAATGTTAAATCCGTCTTCCTCTGTTAAAAACATTGGGCTCTACAACCTCTGAAAGTTGAGAAATAGCCGATTTTTAAATAATTATACCTCTAAAACAGTTATATCAAGTCCAGTCTATGTTACATGAAAATTTATAAAGTTTAAGACATAATCTAAAAATTAAATGATATACATTTAAAGTGTCCCATTAAAAAAAATGAAGGTAATGTCTGTATAAGAAACACTGAGTATAGTCTGTGTAACGAGTAACTTTAAATTTGACAGCTGTCCCGCGTTTTTTAGTGTTAAATTTTATAGTGTTGGACACTTACGGTCATGTTCAAATATTAGGTAGTTAAGAAAAAATAAATACCTTAATATTAAATTATAGGCAACACTAATGTTGTTGTAAAACTTTAAAATAAACAGAATGTATAGTCATACTTAAAAAGTTTTAAAAAATCGCTGAAACCACGTAATAAAGTACTTTAAATATATTTTTATTTTATTCTCATAAAATTGCAATAAATTAGATAATACGTACCTAAAAATTCTGATATTTGATCTTAAAACCAATTTACAGGGTGTTTCATTTTTAACCTACCTAATACTCGGTTTTCGGTAACTAGATAAGATACGGACATGGTATAATATGGGATAAGGTTGAGCTATGCCGTCCTTCAGCACAAAAAAACATTATCCGACAATTGTCGAAGATATACGAAGATAAAAGAAGTTTTGGTGTTTTAAATTGTTTAATTTTTTATACAGATCATTAAACGAATAATTCAGAATGAGGTTTCTTAAGTTTATTGTCTGACTTTGTGGCTTATACTGGCCATTAATATTAACCGCTTTTTTTCTCTTTGGCGCCAAAATGACAAAATACAATATTTTTTTGTTCATTTTGTTTGATAATGTAGTAAGGTTGTATATAAAAATTGTTATTCGGAATATAATTAATTTGCCCTATTTACGAATTACAAATATTATTTTGTTAAAAGGGCAAACAAGTTTTGATAACGGATTATATAAAACAGTCTTAGAAAGCGGGTTAAAAATTGTAATATTACACAGCAAAAATTAAAAAAATATCGTTATTTAGACATTTTGGCGCCAAAAAGAAAAGAAAGCGGCTGATAATGGCCAGTGTAAACCAAAAAGTCAGACAATAAACTTCCATCAGTATAAAAAATTAAACCAATAAAAAAACACGTCGTATATATTCGACAATTTTCGGATAATATTTTTTATGCTGAAAGATGGCATAGCGCAGCCTTGTTAACCTTAAAAAATAGGTTAATTAAATTGAAGCACCCTGTATATTTTTTTCAAAAAATTATTGATAATTTGTAATTAACAGTATTATCACGTAATAAGGTAATTTTTTACATCAGAATTTTAAAATAAACCACATTTACTCATAATGAACTTAATTATAACCCGCTGTTATGTTATTCCAAACGTCAAAATGGTACTTAAACAAGGTATACGACAAAAAGAAAAAAACCCTTTCAAGATATCAATTTAGTGTTTAATTATGCGAAACAATAATCAAAACAAAGCATTACCGCCTATTTTACAAGCCAATTAGAAACACTTTCATCGATTCTCAAAAATTTTACCACTACATTTTTTTACTCCTGTATAAGGCCAAAATGTTACCTAACTTAACCTAAAGTTAGCACTATTGAATAACAAAATCTGATTTAAATCTATCGATGTGATAACAAACTACAGCACAAAAAAAAACAACGAAATTTTGCCATTTTTTGTATTTTGTCTCATAACTCCAACCAAACGGCATTTTTTTCTAAAATCTCAATATTGTTACGAGATAATAAATAAGTTTAATAAATGCACTATATAAAGACTCTTAAAAAAATTGCCTGCCCTTTTGCCACCTTCAAGAACTTTTTGCAATTTTACCTTGCCTTCTTTAATACCCTTTATAATGAGGATTTTAATAATTTAAATTCGATTTTTAATGAGAAGCAAAATAAGGACAATTTGTCCAATTAAACACAAAAAACCCAATTTAAAAAAACTAATTTTGAAAAAAGTTATAGGTGGTTGAAATTCATCAAAAAAATCAGGTGTCCCGAATCCAGTGACGACCAGTTTAGATACAGGATAAAAATAAAAAATTTTCCTTTTTAGAGAAAGCTTAACCATTTAGTTTTGGTTACCAAAGTTACAAGTAAGTGATATTAAGCAGCTTGTTTTATTTTTCGAAATGTTTAGCTAAGTTTTTGCAACTGTTTTGTTTTATTGATTTCATGTATAAACAAGTTAGGAAATAAGTTATTTTTCAGGAAAATAAGTTGCGAAATTTAAAACTCGATGTTTTGGTTTTAAATTGGCATTAAACATTTTTGAATTAAATTCTATTTTTTATTATTTTGTTTTCTTTATACATACTGCAGTCAGTAAATAAGAAAAACAAACTTATTAAGGTGCAAGAGACAAAAAACGAGATGAAATGAAATCACTAATACCCGGTGTATAATACCGGGTGCGGGTGTATCTCAAAGATGGTTTCTTCTATATTTTTGATCAATAAAAATATCAGGTTTAACAAATGTTATTGTTATTTCCTGTTAAACCTGAGGTGACAAAAATAGTTAAAAACGTCAATTAATCCAAATTAATGTCTTATACAACCCACCATATTTCATCTTTTTATATTTTTATCTAAAAAAAAAAATTATAGGAAGGAACCACCTGTTAGAAACATCCCGGTATAAAACATATTCATTTTAAAACCTAAATAAAATGCATTATTTTTAAGACACTTATTAACTGATGCAGACAAATATTAGCGTTCTGAATAAATACGAAGAAATCTAAAATAAAAGATAATAAATAATAAAAACCCACCAAACCAAGCGATGTAAGCAACGGCTACAGTGTTGCCGATTCTTAGGTTTAATAGCGTCGGTTCCATATGTCTGTAAGTTTTAATTTCATATACTAAATATTGACTTCGCGCTAGGCGCCACTTGAACTAAAAATTTCTGAACTAAATCTGTATAAAACAGACATATTAAACCAATTTTTAAGCCCAATCCCAAATTTTAACTGTGACATCCCACAATCTTTACCAGCCCTAATATACACGTAAATGTTACCAGACCAATCCGGTGGTCTGGTAACGTCAAATTATATATATATATATATATATATATATATATATATATATATATATATATATATATATATATATATATATATATATATATATATATATATATATATATATATATATATATATATATATATATATTATACATATATGGGTATATAACAAGAACTTATTTCAAGCCAATCTCTTTGTTATCTGATTCAATTAATTAGGCAGGCCAACTTTCAAGTCGAGCTTCCACCTTGGGCTAAAAGTATTTAATTGCAAATTGCAGACCGTAAACTACACCCCTTTCCTAAATTTATTACACTCATAATAAAACAACCTAAAGGAGGTAGGTAAAATCCGACCTTTTTTCGCCGATTATATTTGTGAAAATTCAAAGTTTGGACCATTTTATTATATCTATAATAAGTCCAAGTATCTTTATTTACATCCACAATGAATTGTTAAAAAAACAGAATGGCAAGTACCAAAAAACAGAATAAACTTGTTATTTTTATTGAATTTTTGCCATTTTAAGCGTTTTTTAATATTTTATTTTAGTAAAATAATATATGATAATAACCTTATAAATTAGCATTTATTTATTTTGGTGCGTTGAGCGTGTCGATGTCTTCTAGAAAGGTTTATTTGAACTGTACTATCAAAAACCATCAGCTGGATACCATTGGATGACGTTCACTTTGCAAATTCATCAGCTGGTTGACGACCTTTGTTTATTTTTTTTATGTTATGTAAATCGGCACAGATTTTATGTGATTTGTTACTACCTCCAGGTAAATTAATTATATTTACTTTGAAATTTTTATATACACTTTACCTAACTTTACTTTCTTTAAAACATAAAACTTCGGAAGAAAAAACTGTATCAACTTTTTAGGTTATGTCTAGCACTTAGCTATAAAACCGCTTTCTTATGTCTTTTTTTACCCCTGGAGGAGCGTAGTTACTTTAGAGACTGAATTTGGACTAATCTCTTGTTTTCGGGGTTAATTCGTTGATATACCCCAAGAACAATTGCCACTATTTTAGGTAACATGGCGTCTTTCCAGGCACCTAGATAGAATGAAACATAAACTAATTGATATTAGAGGTCGATATATATTTTGTAAAGATCATTTCCTTCCCCATTTTTTTTTCAAGTTTGGATCTGATTTTAATATTTTTGTTTCATTATATTTAAAATTATGTCCCTTCATCTTTTCGTGGAATATTGCATTTTTTGTCGTATTTATGACTTTTTAGCTTATTTCTCAAATACTGCGTTGTTAGACAGTTGTATACAAAAGTGCTGTCCTTACACGGAATTTGATATTATAATGTTACTTTTTTTTGTTTTTTGCTGTTTTTATTTTAAGTTTACTAAAGCTTTTTAATGACAGGTTTAAAGCTTTGTGACAAATTTCTGTATTATCTTTTTTAAAAAACGGATACTTTTTTTGTGATAGGCCATTTACAAACGGTAGAGAAAGATATTTTACTGATTTTTTTGTTAATTTTTTTCGGGGTTGTTTTTTTCGTTGAATTAATCAATGTATGTATTCCATTTCTAAATATTTTATTTAATAAATAATTTGGGTAGTTATTTTATTTTAGAGCATCTGTTGCTTTTTTATTGATTTTTTTATAACTTCTGGTTGGATTGCTTGGTCTCCCAAATCTATTATTATGGATTTTTTTTTTAGAAGTGAGTGATTGGAATTAAAATTGAAATATAGAAGAGACGAGTTTTTTTTAGTATATTTTCTTTAAGGTCTTCTAAGACTAACTGTGCAACAACACAAAAAGTTGATAAATCCATGGCGCAATCTTCTACTGTGTGTGTTTACATTGTTCCGTAACACCTCGTATAAAAACACGGATCTTTGTCTTACATCCTTTTATTAGCAATCGGGTTCACAAACGTTTCCATAGTAACAGCGATACAACGTAACTATTTAACTGTCTTTGTCATAGACTAAATGCTTCGAAAGTTGATTTTTCACTGGCCCTTGCGCAGTTTCCTCTCGCCCTTTATAGTAATGTGGAAAGGAGTAAAAAGTCTGGAAAAAGCTGAAATAGTTTTTTTTAATACAGGATGCAAGCAAGTGCAAAATGTCCTCAGGACACTTTACAATGGCCGTTGGAATGGGGAAAAACTAAGGTAATTTATTTTAATAAATTATTAACCCAAATTAAAAAATTCCAACTTTCTTCGTTTCTATCAACTAAATAAATATTCTTAAAGTCCGTAACATCGCACCCCTCGCAAGTTTTGATCGTTCCGATCAAGTATCATCTCGGTCTTGAAAGCGGCACGGCCGCTCTAAATGTACTACTTTCATCTTCGCCTGTGGGCTCTTCGGAATTCGCTACACCAGATTATTAAGCCCGATCATCATTCTATATGGTCCCTTTCATGACTTTTGGAGTTTCGGTGCACGCCTCTAGGTTCTTTTTGGATTGTATAACCAAACTTTATTACCGACCATGAATCTCTAATAATTTACTTTCAAGTCATAGCGGGACTTAATATTGTCACTTTCTTTTGAAGCTTATTACGAACCGGTTTGTGTATTTCTTACGCCTGTTTACTAAGCTGATAATCTTCTGCTGGTTTTTTATTGGTAGAAGATCGTTCAGTAAGTAAGTCAACTGGAAGGCATAATTTCGCTTCAAAAATGACTTTTGCAGGTTCCAGTTGTTTTCTGAACTCCGCAGCAATAAACTAATTAAAATGGCATACAGTTGTCCTAGTTACTTTGTTGGTCATTTACTTAAATTTTCAGGTAGTTATCAGGAGTTCTGTTAAATCTCTCGACTATTCGATCTGACTGGGGATGAAAGGGTGTGGTTGTGTGGTTTTAGTTTTATGGCTTTCCAGTAGATTACAAAGGTTCTTGAATAGATCGGTCTTAAAGTTTCTACCTTGATACAAAAATAGCTAATGTGCGTTTTTAGTTTAGATAATTGCCTCGTAACAACCGAGGGCACTGATCCTGTATAAATCTATCACATGTTGGGGTATACAGGGTAAACAACGACCCGCTCAGCTTAGCTGACCGTAGTAAACCTTCTTAGGTCTGAACAAGACAAATAGCATTATAGCTTATTTATGTATAACGGTATATGTTTATTAATAGGCCACTTTGCAAAATAAGCAGTCCAATGTAATTATTTTCAAATTTAAAAGCTTTATGTTTTACCTATCTATTATTGATCTATAATACCTTAGAAACGGAATATGTTATGATAGCAATAATACCTGCTATCACACCTAGGGCATTATAAGCGGGCATTATGATAATGCCCGCTTATAATCCCCTAATGCGCTAATATGGAAATTTTATTGCTTATCCAATTTTATTTCTCTCACAATAAAGATCAAGTTTATACAAAAAATAATTTTTTCTTTAAACAATACTAAAAATTAAACTTTATTTCCAAAATAAAAATTACAATTTTGAAATGTCCCGGAAAATGTAGCTGATCCCACTATAGAATGGTCGGTGTTTTTTGTGATGGTAGCAGCGGTGGTTGCACTAACGCTATTTTGTATAGAAGAACAGTCCATTAAAGAATTTTCAATAGTCGATACGGAATTAACCTCGGAATTAACTGAATTGGCAATCATTTTGGCTACTTTGCTTTTGGATGAAATACTTTCTTCTATATATCCTTCAGCTACTGAAGAGCTTTTCCATTTTCCATGTTGTTTTAGCGTTTCAAACGAAGCACCTGCCTCAACAAGTAAACTTGACGATGTGCGACGCAAACAGTGGCCGGTGTAAGCTTCTGCATTATCCAGTTTTAAAAATTTTGCGATCAATGTTGGGACGCTTCCTATGGTATTTTTTCCAATGGGTTGTACTGTACATCGACCCTTTCTATAGGTAAGAAAGAATCTTCGCTCCTTTATTCCAGCGGGTCTTAATGTTGTGTACTTTTTTATTAAATTTAAAGCGCCTAAATCTTCTTCAATGATAGTAAAACTTTTTGAAGTTGAAGTTTTAGTTTCTGGTACCTTTATAACCAAGACTGTTCCTCTATCTTCAATGTCATCAATGGTCATTTTTACCACCTCATCTCGTCTTAAACCTCCAAAAACACCCATTACCAATATGACTTTGTGTACCAAGTAGATATCATCAGGAGCCTTCTTAATAAATTTTAATATTTGTTCTCCTTCCAAAACTTTAGACTTCTTCGGGACGTATCCTTTCGACTTAACTTTTAAAAAAGATATGAGACGATGGTATTGCGAAATGTCTATATTTTCATAGACCATCAACGTAGACCTTAGGGTGGAATACTTGGTCCAGAGAGAGTTCGGACTGTATTTTTCCGACTAAAAATAATATTTCTTATATATGTATTAAAATAAAATCAATAACTTACCAGTTTCTGGAAATATGCCATTAAAACGTTTTCGGTTATTTGAAGAATTGCGTTCGCATCTTTCCAAATACCAAATATGCCATACTCCCGATCATACTGTTGCCTTGATTTAACTGGCAAAAGATTTTCGGTCGCTTTTATGGCCTTTTCTCTTATATTTTGTGGAATTTCTTCCATTTTGAGCAAATCCTTTAATTAAAAATGCCAACTGACTAACTGACAGAAACATCAAAGTCAAACTTAACACCAGTCATTATCTACTTACGTATACAGGTACAGGTGCAACTTATTTTTTATATTGCGAATAAATAATGTAATTAGTCATTGAAAAACTCTTTTTTGGGTAAAACATAAAGCATTGTATGCACCACGGGCTTTACTGGACTATAATGACCTTCAGGGCATTATAGTCCCAGTAACGCCCTTGATACATAAATAGCTATTATGCTTGTACTATTGTCCATATAATCCAGAATGGGTATTGTTTTTTACAATTTAAAGTTCAAATTTAGCTTGTTAATAAAAAAAACCATACTTTTCAACAATATTTTAAAGATTTGTCAAGTTTCGTTACCTGTCCACAGTACATTTTATTATGATTGAGCCATAATACTATAATTTAGTATAATTTCTTCTGGAAAGTATAGGTTTATATTTATTTGTTGGCGATTATCCTTTTAAAATATACAGCTTTTAAAAAAATATATACTTGTACAATAAAGTATTTTCAATTTTATTATTGTCCGAGGTAGCGATGTCAAGTTCCGTTTGGCATTTTCGCGACTGTTTATCTAGGCAACCATGTACATTTAGTAGTTGTTTATAAGTGCAAACAGAAGGAGTGCTCTTCCCATTAAAAAGGTAAGAAAAATATTTTTTTGTATGTTAATAGGTTAAATCTTTTAATAAAAATGAGTGCTTGACCCAGTTTTTGTCCGTCTTTTCTGTTACAATGTTTTTTTTATACCTAAAATTGTTAAATTCTTATAGTTTAGAGAAAAAAATCTGTGCATATACCTCTAAAACATAACCTAAAAATAAATCGGATTTCACAAAGAGTTTTCGCGTACAATGCAAATTTGTTAAATTTGTCAAGTCCGTTATCACCTTTTTGTCAATTCCGTTACCGAAATTATAAGCAACGGAATTGACAAGACTTTAACGGACTTGACATAGTATTACATATTAATAAGTATAATAAACGTTTAGTCATAGAATGGACAAAGACAAAATAGAGGCTTTTATTGAAAGATTGCGAAATGATAACAAGGATGCTATCGAAAGATTAAAGGAGAGGAGAAGAAAAAAAGTTAATAAAAACCTAAACAACAAGAAACTGCTGTCAACCATTTTAAAAAACAAAAATGAAAGTGAAACTAATTTTGGAAAACTGCAGAAGACAGAATTTTCAAGTAATAAAGATTAGGAGGAGATGAACAAAAAACCAACTAATCCTAATGCGGGACAAGAAAACAAAAATCCAAAAAAATGTACCTTTAATTAAAGTTAAAATTGAACACTCAGAAAGAAGTGCAAAACAAAAAATGACAAAATATAGACAAAATTTGAGGAGTAAAAAAAATATTTAGTTAAACTAAAGGATGGACAAAGGAAAAGAAAGGCAAGATACCCAACATAAAGCAAATAAAAAAAAGGATCAGAAAATTCAAACGGAGAAATGGAGAAATTACCAAAAAATTTATAGAAACAAGAAAAAAGTTCTTCAGGAAGTTATAAATCAAACACCACCCGATCCAGATCAAGAAAACGAAAACGTAGAAGACAAATTTGCTAACGCATTTTCTCCAGACGATAACTTAATTGTTGAAATGCCAGAAACATGTAAGTATCCAGAAATATTCCCAAAAACCCTAAGAAATAGAACTTCCAATAATGACGAAACTCCAAAGAGCGTTAAAACTTTTAGACCTGTCAAAACTCCAGATAACCATTTACATAATTTAAAAATATCCACAAATACCTTTCGGTTTTAACACTCCTGTTGCTAGGTTTCTACAAAATCCAAGGCATAACAGTGAATATTCTAAAAAATAACTTAGAAAACTACGTGCTAAATTAAATAATGCCAAGAAGCAAATCAAAAGACTTAAAAGAGATAAGGAAAAATACAGAAAAAAATACGAAAGGATACATGCCAAAAAAAAATAAATAACAAAGATAAAACTCCGGAAAAAACATCGAAGAAAGTCAGGCGTATCCAATTGATTCACCTCTTACGAAAGTGCACAATATATTAAAGGGGTGTGAGATATCTCAAGATGTCAAAAGTCAATTGCTATTTGGAGTGGCCTTTAAGGATCAATTGGAAAAAATGTCAAGGATGTTAATTTAAAAGATTTAAAAGAAAACAAACAATATAAGACCAGATTTAATCTGTACTTGGCTGGAAAAAATCTTCAAAACCTTTTTCCCGCTACTGATGTAAGTTGAAACTTTAATGCATCTGGCCATGCAAAAGGTTCAGTAGATGGTGTTGCAGCTGTAGTAAAACGAATGGCTAATAAAAAGGTATTGGAAGGTTGTGACAATATCTTGCACTAACGATTTAATAAAAGCTATAAATGGTATCTGTAAAATTAAACTGTTTGAAATTAAACGTGAAAAAATATCTAAGGCAAAAGAGAATGTACCTTTTAACTTACAATCAATAAAAAATATCACTAAGGCGCACCAAATTTGTTGGGCCAACTCAAAAGACAACCAAAAGGAATACTACCTTAGGAGTCTCAGTTGTGCAGAATGCCCTTTTTCAGATATTTGCTTACACTGTTCCTTGGGAAGTTCACGTATTTTTATTCAATCCAAAGATTCTACCAGTTCTTTAAATAAGTGTTTCCTTTTTAAAACATAATTATAGTAACATTTTTTTTTTAATGAAACGAATTAATTCTTAACATTCACAAAGATTTAAAATAACCTGATGAAGATAGGACTTCAGTTGGTCAGTGAATTACAGTTCTTTTTGACAGCAATTGGTTTCCATGTAAATTTTAAATAAATACTCTTTAATAGATTTATTCTTGACTTACGTTTTTTTTCAGGGTTAGTGGAGGCTATTAATGAGGACATATTGTCGGTGACTTTTTTGACCCGAAACGAAAAAAACTTTCTTTAGCCATTTAAATTTTTTGCATTGGGCCTGTAAAAAAATACATTTTCAATTTTGATTATATTACTGATAATTTAATAAAGTCTTTTTTTATACAGAATTGTAATCTATAAATAAAATTTATTACTTGAACAATATTGTTTTTATGTCGAGTCTGTTACCATCTCTGTCTTGTCCGTTACGCATATTTATTAAAGCTCTGGATATTAATATGTAAAAACGATGATTTACTTTTAACTTGGAAAGTAAAGTTAGATCGATGCCTATTCTTTTATATAGGTTATTTATTATTTTACACTCCATGTGCTTATATGTATTGAAATTCAGACGTAAAAAGAACGATTTTTAAAAATACCGCCTGAATTTCAAGCTTATCGCTTTAAAAATGTGTTTTACTTTAAATTTTTCTAATTGGTTTCGCATGTTCTTATTTAATTTTAACTTTTAAAACCCGTTTTGATATTTCTAGTTTATAAAATTTTACTAAAATAGCTAGTAATTTCTTGGTAACGGAAAAGACAAAATTATCTGCAAGTTTATACAAATCATACTTTTTTTCCTGTTTAATTTTTAAAAATTTTGAAACGGCTGAAGTTGAAAGATTTTTAAATATATAACTAAGAAAACAGCAACATAAAAATTTTAAAAAAGCAAAGTAAATTTTTTGGTAAGAAATTTTGCCTTTTGATCCTTTAATAAAAATATACCCATAACTAAAGCTTCTAAACAGAATAGTAGGGTTTTCATCGATCACCGATGTCCAGCACACTTAGTATTTAATTGGGTGCCGTTGCGAAATAATGGTTCAACTGTAGGTTCCGTCTGGCTGACATTAACCAGACCATAATTTGGCGAAAATCGGAGGAAGTAGTTCTTCCAAAGGCATGTGCACATAAAGCCAACCAACGCCAACCAACGAATTCGGCGTTGGTTCGTTTTATGTGGACACTTTATTTGGTCAAACGAATGTGATCCAATGCATTCGTTGTCCTTGGTTTGGTTCACTAGTAGAGCGGTAAAACTGAAGAACATCAAAAGAAAATTCTTTGGCCCGTAAGTGTGACCATGAAATGGTCTTTGGCCCCAACCTCAACATCGACTGCATTTGATTTCCCGCTGCGCTCCCAGTGATGTAGCTTCGGACAATTTGATAATTAATAATTTGGTACATGATTCTTCCTGTTTTTTAATAACCTGATGCGATTTTCCTTTTTAAATTTATGATAACATATACCGAGGTAGGAATTAAACTTGTAATGGTGGTACTGTCAATTTTGTAAAAAATAATATTTATCGAAAAAAAAAAAATTAGAAAAAATACTAGGTTTATTGAACTTTTGTAGATCTAGAATAAATTTAGAAATAGAGTGCCCTCTTAAAAAACGAATGTTTTATGCGCCACGATTTTTTTAACCACCCTGTATACTTAAAAATAATTTTAAACTAACATTCTTTAAAACTTTTGTGCTTAACGTTTTTAAGTAATTCTTGAAACAAATGAAATAATGAACTTTATGGTTGACTCACCCTGTATAATTAAACAATAAATAACTTATTGTTAGTACACTTTTAGTGTAAACTTTTTTATGAAAAAAAAAAATTATATTTTTTTAATGATATTTTATATATCTATTGTTTCTCAACAATTTTAACCCCTAAAATATGTCTTATAACGTCCACTATCGAATCTAGTGCAACTAAATTTTACACTTAAGTGATTTTAACTGGTTAACACGTTTTAAATTCAAGTATATTCATTTTGATTTTATTAATTATGCAAAATCCAATATCTGAATTTAACTAATTTTAATGCTAAGTTAGTCTAGATCGCACCATTATTATTTTCATTTATGGTTTAAACAAAATTAACGGCTTATACAATTTGTTAGTATCAAAATAGTTTTAGTAATAAAATTATTTTTAAAACAATGGACTTTTTTTAGGACTAATATAATTTGTCAAAATTAAGATTTTTTCTTAAAAAATTAGGTTACACTTTTTCTATCATTTTTTGTCGTATTTTTACCCCCTAAAATATTTTTATACGGATATTACCTGTTAAGTAATAGTTGTAACTTCTACAAACCATTAAAATCTGCTTACAATATTATCCAATTGGGTTAATATTTGTTATTAGGTTTTTCTATTCTATTGTTTAAGAAATTTTAAAATTAAGAAGAAAACGTCTCGCAATATCTGTCAGATTTTCTTTTCAATTATTATTTCTAACTTTAAAGGCATTTATTCTTATACAAGCACCAATTAAAACACGAAAAAGTCATAATCAAATAAAAAATATACTTAAAATGTATTTGGGTAATTTCGCCCATTTTAGGCAGTGTTGTTATACAGTGTGGATCAGCCAAATGGAATAAATTCAATATTAAATAAATGGGAGCTTATTCGAAAAAATGCTCGAACATGTCGATTGGTATTTTTAATTGTGCATTTTTTCCAACTAAAGCTGTTTATACAGGGTGTGTCATGTGACGGTGGCCAATATCAACTTTCTTAATTTAAATACAACACCCTGTATATTATTCAATTTTTGGTTTCCTTAAAGCATTCTAGACATATTTTATGTACAATGTCCTATACCTATCTTCAACTGTTTCGTAAATATTAAGCGTTTTCAGGTTTATTGCATCTATTGCCTTTGCATGCTTGCCACTTCCGTGAGGGTTACTTTTTGTGCATATACCTACTAGAGGCAGCCTTGCCGCTCGGCTGTGCGGACAAGCGTGCGAGAGAGTAAGAAGAATAGCTGTATAACATTTCTCTCGCTCCTTGTGCTGATTAATTGGCGGAAGGGGTGTATACACCGCCGACAAATTAAGAGAGAGAGAGAGAGAGAGAGAGAGAGAGAGAGAGAGAGAGAGAGAGAGAGAGAGAGAGAGAGAGAGAGAGAGAGAGAGAGAGAGAGAGAGAGAGAGAGAGAGAGAGAGAGAGAGAGAGAGAGAGAGAGAGAGAGAGAGAGAGAGAGAGAGAGAGAGAGAGAGAGAGAGAGAGAGAGAGAGAGAGAGAGAGAGAGAGAGAGAGAGAGAGAGAGAGAGAGAGAGAGAGAGAGAGAGAGAGAGAGAGAGAGAGGGAGATAGGCTATACACCTATTCTTGCTTCTCTCTCGCACGCTTGTTCCCAAGGCTTCCTCTAGTAGGTATATGCACAAAAAGTACCCCTCAAAAAAGTGGAAGCATGCAAAGACAATACATCTAAAAGCACATAATATGTCCGAAACAGTTAAAAATAGGTATAGGACATTGTACATGAAACATATTATCTAGAATGTTCTGAAGAATCTAAAAATTGACTAATATACAGGGCGTTGCATTTAAATAAGGAAAGTAAGTGTTGGCCACTATTATATGACTCACCCTGTATAAAAAGTATTTACTGAAAAAAATGCGCAACCAAAAATACCGATACACGTGTCCAAGTGTTTTTTCGAACACGCACCCGTTTATTTATTATTGAATTTATTCCATAATAAATTGTTATTTTAAAAGAGTTTTTAACAACGATACTTCTTTCAATATAGTAGTTTTTTTTTTTTTTCATAACATTTTTATCATTTTTATTTTTATTTAATTCTGGCATTAATTATTAGTAGCGAAAAATACTTTTTTTATACATGTTCTTGTTTATTTTTAATAAATTCTTTATTATTAATTATATCTCAATGCTTTTAAAGGTTATTGGCTTAAATCCTTTACTACAAACATACTTTTTTGGGGTTAAAATATTTTTCACTTTGTCTAATAACCCATTTTTTATTAAAAGGTATACAATATATAATTATTTAAATTATAATGAATGTTAGGAAGTCATACCTGGTATATAGAAAAAAAGTGTCAGTACTGAGTCGGTATTAAATTTATTTCTGGATTTGGAGATCTAGAAACAAAAACAACATAGGCCGTTTTACACTATTGCATTTGGTGCTGATTGTTTATACGTACTTGCCAATCTATTGCAAAATTTATTATCAAAACATTAGTTTAACGCCAATGGCACTTGTTTTAGAAAAATAAATAAGGTTCTAAAAATTGATATTCACATATTTCTGTTTTTTAAATAAACATACTATTTATACATGAGGTTGATAAAATATGGTTTTTATTTTTTTTATATACTTTATAAAGTTGTAATCTTTACTCTGGATTCATTAGGCGGCTTTTAATACGAAAAAGCATTTATAAAAGTAGAAATTAAAATGTACCGACCATTAAAAGTGTGATTGTTAAAAGCACAATAAAAGTAAAAAAGCGCAATTAAAATTTCTAAAAGCAAACCAGAGGCAGAAAAGCGCTAGCTACATTGTTTTACAAAAACAATAGAGCCTTGAATAGCCTAACCAAATAGTCGTTTGCAATTAATTGACCGAGTTTCAGCGATCACTTTAGTGAGTTAGTAAATAAATCCAAAATCAATTCCAAATAATTGTTATAATTTCGGTAAGAGTTGTTTTAACTACCTGAAAAGAAATTGTTTAAGTTCTTATTTTTAGTATTTATTATGCCCGACATT
Source organism: Listronotus oregonensis (assembly GCA_019359885.1). Classification (NCBI taxonomy): domain Eukaryota; kingdom Metazoa; phylum Arthropoda; class Insecta; order Coleoptera; family Curculionidae; genus Listronotus; species Listronotus oregonensis. The sequence continues at coordinate 37,795 of JAHBCN010004084.1, read as the reverse complement.
TAAGTTTCATCTCGTCTGTTGGGATAAATAAAAGATTGGTTAACTTATAAAATTAAAAAAAAAATAATTTAGATATATCTACTTTTAGGATATTTTATAGAGCTAAATTTATTTTATTTTTAATTTTGCCAAAATAACATTAAATATCGTTTTAAAATATGCTTTATTTTTTATATAATTTTTTTAAAAATTTATTTACAAATTAATTTTTTTTAATTAATTATTGTTTTTAGTACGGATCTCGATTTGTATCTGTTTATTCAAAACAAACTATTAATCGTATGTGTTAATGATTTATACCTAAATCCCAAACGTCACAAATGATTTTGATTTAGTTTTCTTTCACTGGAATTGTATTAATAAACGAATCTCATAGAGCAGAAAAGAGACTCGGTTATTTTAAATTTAATATAGTCAAATGCAATAACATACAATATACAAGAGAAAAAAAAGTAAAGTACTGTAAGTTTAAATATATAGATTTTTTAACTTTTTAAGATATAAAGTCTTTAAGACTTCTTCAAAGTTGACCTTTTTCAATATATCATTTTCAATAGCCATTATCGAAAATGAATTTAAGCGATTTTGAGATATTGTTGATCGAAGAGAGTTTTTTAATAATTTTAATTTAAAAAAAAATTGTTTCCCTGTGGCGTTTGTTATAAAACTTCCATACATTTGCAATGCTATCATAACATTTGGGAAAGTTAATTGTATCATATTCTTAAGAATCAATTTATATTTCGATTTCTCGGCAGCTACAATGTTATCTTTCACCGCATCCTCCAATTGTAAAAGAAACTACTTTAACTGCACTCATACTTTTGATGTATGTGAAAATGATCCAAACTCGTAAGTTTCGAAACACGGAGCACAGTAAAACTTTTTAAATAAATAAGCTTACAATCGCAAAACTCACGTATCGCAATTAAAGATAAAGTATTTCTAAAGTTTTGAAACTATTACCATACAATTATTATTACGCTACGAAACGCACCCAACGAATCGGGGATTCCCCCAACGTGAATGAAGTCCAGTTGCGTTCCGAATTATTATATTAGTTTTAATATTTGATACTAGATAGTTCTGTATGTATGAAGTATTTCATGCGTCAGAAAAAAGCAATAATATTGTTATTTAAAAAGTGGTATAAAATTTCTGTTCCATAAAAAGTTTTATTTTTTTTTCTTGGTGCGTGCATGCGCGGGGCTCCAGTCATTGCGGGGCCCCAGTAGATGCGGAGCCCCTAGGCAGTTGCCTACTCTGACTAATGGTTATTCCGGCCCTGATAGTATAGTATTGCTGCTGTGATTACAAAGTTATATTAAAGGTGGCCATTAAATACATTCGTTTTCAACTTGTATAAAATACATGTGTCAAAAAAAAAACAAGAAATGTGTTAATTTTGGGGCTCAAATATGAGGTTTTGGGGCATTTCATTGCTTTACAATGTGTAGCTGAATTATTTTATTATTTTTTTGTTTTTAATTTTTTAAGTTTGTCTAATGATTTTGGGAATGTTTGTATTCGATTTGTAGGCAAAGCAGTGCATGCATTTTTCGAGTAAAATAACTTTCACTGTATACAAGCGGACAATAGCATAGCATAGATCAATTTACTTTTAGCACTAGTACAAAAAATTAAACTTTTGGCATGCAACTTTTGCAACAAAAACTAACTTTTTGCATGGTCATAGAAAAATAATATTGTTACCATGTCGATCCAAAGCCTTCTAGAATAAAATCGACTATTGTGGCTTTTAATAGTTTCTCTTTAAGAAATATGAACTTGTTATACATCAATAAAAGAAAGTTTTTATGGTTAGTTTAAAATAAAAAATCCAATAAAGTGTCCATAAGAAGAATAAAGTTGATGATGACTTAAAATAACCAAAACGTCGAAATTAAAAATCTGATGCTTTACTTACTTTCTACATAAAAAGTTGCTTTAAAAATATTCCTACAAATTTTGAAAAAAAAATACAAACAATGAAGTTACAGATTTTTATAGAATATGCCGCCTTACAGTTTTTTTTTAAATATCTTAAAAACCAAAAAGTAAAAGGTATGCCCGCTACCTTCTTCAGATTACTTACAAAATTTTCCAAAACTTGGCCCCTTTAACCACTGTTTTTATTTTAGTATTCTATTTATATTTTTATATAGTTTTAAAGATCCCAATACATTTATCAGCAAAATGGCCAACACTGTATAAATACGTGGTTTAGTGTAGGGTGTCCATTAAGATTGGGAATTTTTGCGGGTGCGTGGGAAAATTTGAATCATTCATTAAAATTTATAGCTCACGTAGTTAATATATATTTCAAGATTATTATTGCTGAAAAACCACGATACGAATGTATACGTTAAAGGGCCAGCGGTAAAGAAAAATTGTTAACATAACGTTAATGCTACGAATTAAAATGGTGGCGGCAAATTACGACACAAATAAAGTTTGTCAGTACCTACATACAAAATGGTCAACACAACCTAAAAATTTGGTGAAATTGGAACCAAAGGCAAGCCTTTCTTGGGCCTGTAAAACACGTGTGTATAAAGAGTCAGTTACAAATTTTTAAATATTCTACTATTTAAAACGCACTAATTTTGCACGCATATTTTTACCACGCTTTTATTAGCTTCACCTGTATGTATTTATATATCTATGTATCTATGTGTCTAGGTATCTATGTATACACGTTTTTTTTTCTATTGGGGGGGAAATCTTTTAAAGACACCAAAATATGATAAACGGTAGTGTGGGGTTTCCACCCACTAAAAAACACCTCCTCTTACACTGGGTCGGGACAGCGTTAGCATTACTTCGACCCAGTCCGTGTTGCGTCACAAGACGGTTCTCTGCTGCCTTACTAGTGCCTCTCTGAGATTTTTTTTGAGGAGGCGCTGCGCGTAAGCAGCGATTTCCTTCCAGTTTTATTCTCTTTGTATCATATATTTTCCTAGGCGAGGTTGAAAGTCTTGCATAGAGTTGCTTTGATGTTGGCTCTATAGTTCCTCCAGCGTTCGCACTCGAAAAACGTGGGTTCGACGTTGGAGTGTGGTGTAGGCTCATTTTAAACGAACCGTGGCCCGTCAACAGCTGAGTCAGAAAGAATTCCGTCTCACCGTGATTTCGAGTAAGCCAGGTTTTAATGTTCGGTATTAGGCGAGACGTCCATCTACCCTTGTCGCAGAACTTCCATCTTTCTTCCCATACCTTTTGTGTTTCTGCCTTTACTCTTGCTCTGGCCCCGTTCGTGTTGTCGCCTATGGTTTGGAGTTCCTAGAATTTTGCCCTCTCGAATGCTAGGAGGTCAATAGGTGGAGCCCCCGCTTAACCAGCACAGCTGTTTCGAAGACTGTGCGTCTTTATAGTGCCGCTATCTTACGCCGATAAGTTTTTTGCTTTAGGATTTTCGCCCATATTTCCGCTCCGTAGAGAAGAATTGAGTGGATTATTTCCAGAACGACTCTTTCCTTTTTAGTTCGTGGATCCATTGTGTTGGCCATGATCCTCGATAGGTTGAATAACGTCTTGCTGGCTTTTATGCATGCACTTTCGAGGTGGCCGCAAAGGACAGCTTTTCGTCAATTGTTACTTCTAGACACAGTTTTCCTGATTGCCTACAGCCCTTCGTTGTTCTGATTGTCCGTCAACTCTCTTTCTTTTAGCTGCATTTTCTTTATCATCATTGCTATCCTTAATTATCAAGGTTTCTGACTCAAGACCAGGTGACGAGAGCTCTACCTCTCAATGGTGTCCTGGATATTAAGTCTCTCCGAGTAAACGGATCAGTCATCCCAGATACACTGTGGTCATGAATAGTTTTTTTTTTCCGAATGTTATCTCTGGTTCAAGCCAGGTACTTGCAGGTCACCGTTCATGACTATCTGTCGTGTAGCCATTCACTCATCAGCACGGTCCGACTGACACCTTGGGTTCTGGATTTTGCAGGTTTTCTCTTGGTGAGCTGTTTTTGACTTCCCCGCTCTTCTTAAACCTTACCGGCATGGGTGACCCTGCCAGGAGTGCTCGACTCCCACCGTCATCGCTCTTCGGGCCATTGCAGGTACTGAGCCTCTCCAAGGACAAGGACCCACAGCTCCTTGGAGGAGATTTATCTATGTATCTATATATTTATGTATCTATGTATCTATCTAACGAAATTTTTCAACTTATTTTTACCAAAATCAGGAAGTCTGATGGCAATACAATTATTTCTTTACTTCGTTCTAACCAAGATTATCAGAATAAAAATAAAATAAAACTTTATTAAAATGATAATACTTGGCGAATGCGCAGGGCCAAAATAGCATAAATCGCTTTCTACAAGAATCCAGGCTAGTGGCAACAAAAAAATATATTTTTGGAAAAAGGGACTTTTACTGAACTTGATGTTGTTATGATCCGTTGGCCGTAAGAGATTTACTGATAAATATAAGATATACTAAGGGCAATTTTTTTGTTTATTTTATAGCTCTTTTAGTTTTTGAGATATTTGCGTTTTTATTTTCAATTTAAATTGTTAATATTTCAAAAACTAAAAAGGCTACAAAAAATTCTTAAAAAAACCTGACGTAGTTTTATTGGGCCATTAATTTTGATTATACACCTTTTTTTTCTAAAGTCAATGGTTTTCGAGTTATATTAAAAAAAACTATTTTTCACGATTCTTTTTAAGGTTAAAAAAATGTAATTTAAACCCGCTGAGCTGGGGCAGCAGTGTGGCTTTAAATTGACTATAATTCATAGTAATATAAAAAATGTTTCATGCGAATATCTTATTGGCTTGGTTTTTTGCGGTGGCCCCCCGGACGCTAATTTCCGTTCCCTATACAATTTGGTGACCGGAGTCATGAAACCGTATAGGTAACGGAAATTGTATCAATGCTACAAACCCTATACGATTTCGTGACAAAACGAAATGAAATGTGAAAGATATTGGGTAAAAAAGACATATATTATTTATTTCATATGCGATTTCGCATGGTGTTTATTTTCTAAAATATTTTCTATTAATTTTCTTTTTTTTCTTTTTTTTGTGGTTTCCTAATGCGACCAGCCTTTAAATTTGTTGTTCCTTTGTAATTACTTACAAAAAAATTAAGCTTCCATTTGGAACTGTCAGTCGAGATTTATTTCACTTTATTAAAATATCTATACTTACAATTTCGCACAATTCTTGCTCTTTATTTTGAACCATGGGATCTAAAAAGTCATACTGTTCAGTTGAAGTACTTATATTTTCATTGAGGTCTTGAAATAACATACTTTGAAAGAATGTTTTGTCTATATTATCTCCTAATGCTATCTTTGCAAAAACCACTCTATCGTCAAAGACTAAACAGGGAGCTGTACTTATTTGGAAATTATGTTTAATGTTGACTGCGCAAAGATGCTTACAAAATGCACCACCTATTCCTGCAGGACATTCACATAATGCTAATTGAGAATGAACAGTATATAACAAATCCGAATCTTTTCTAGAGCTCACATGAAATACATTTTTCTGATTTTTTTTTACTGTAAGTTTAGTTACTTTGATGTAAAATTTTTTATAGTCAAGTTCAGGTTTCGATACTCGAAAGCTTGCATATTTTTGTATACGTCTCTGATGGTGCTTCTCTAATACTTTGATAACCAATTCAACTAAAGCCACTGGATTAAATGCTTTGTACAATTTTAAGACAACATCTTTAAAAACTCGAATAGAGGCTTCCACAAGATTGTTAGTATTATGCCCTCTGGTTAAGCAATCTTAACGATATGCAATACACCATTCCGTTTTTCTTCGTATTAAGTTTTCAAGATATTTTAGGAATTGTGGGTATTTTTTCACTAGATCATTCTCGAAAGCTGCATCGATTAATTCATTGCACTCAATGACATTTGTAGCGTATAGAATCTCACGAACAATCAACATGATTGGTCTACGGTCTACTGGTTCGATTTTATGTTTGTGATCCCAAAGCCACCTCCAAACAGCTTGACACACGTGAAATGAACATAATAGCAACCTTGAAGATGGAAAAGCTATGCTTAAAGCTTTTCGTTCCGTGTTGAGTCATCTGTCATAAAAACATTAGGTTCGCCTTTACCATTAAAACCCTTGCTTCCAAGTTATTTTTTTAGTGCAACAAATGCATTAAAATAATCATTTTTTGCTTGGCCATTATGGATTATACATCCTAGTGGTATACCCCCAATTTTTGTTAATGCTATAAAAAAGGTAATACGCACCGCTTTCATCACAACTAGCTGTAGAATCAACAAAAATCGTTTCGGCCGCACCCATTGCTTCATATACAGCTAATTGCGTTTTCATAAGGTCAATAGTACAATGAGTGCTTCCATTTCCATATTTCTCTTCTCTAATAAAAAAATCAAGTTAAAAAGTTAATTTTATTGTTTTTACCTATACATACCTCCATTTTTCAAAAAGGTGATAAATATGTCGGTCTGTGGGATTTATCTGAGCATTACTTAGAGTCTTTAAAATATCACTTTCATCGTCGTCTACAATTAAATTATTTTCGTGATATATTTTGCATTCAGCAGGTCCTAGACAGCTGTTAAAGTAACTGATGAACAAAGCATTTATCTCCTCAGATACTCACAAATAACTGTATGCTTCAGCGACATGAATAAAAATATTTAATTCTAACTACGTAAACTTTTTTCTACACTTTGAAATTTGATTATAAAACAAGTTAAAAATTGGGGTGGACTTTTAAAATGGACACACCCTGAATAATGTTTTTGAGACCTTAGAAAAATTTTTGGGTGCCATATTTGCGCCTAGTAGGTCAAAATCTATAAGAATGAGCTATTTTCATCATCGAACTTATTTTGCTGTTAACTAGTGTAATCAATAAATAAACAAGTTAAATAGTAAAACCGTTCAATAAGACATTCTACTTAACTTTATCGTTGTGTTAAGTCCAACGCCCAAATTCTTCGAGTATTAGCATTATTATTTATTCTTACCACAAAAAAAAATTTCATGTTGCACTTTTTATTACGCTGCCTAACAGATTGATGGTTGACTTTGTTTTTTGATGGCAGAAATCTTTTCTAAATAAGTATTTTTTGGGATTTGTATAATTTCATTTTACGATCCAATTTGTTTTGGTAGCTTCAGGATATTCTTTTATCCATTTTTTGTTTCTTCTGCACATAGCTCAGGCGAAAATTTTGTTCGCAATTCTACTGTTTTATTATCTTCCTTGGTAATTTTACAGTAGTGATGAGCAAAGCAAGACCAAGACCAAGACCGGGCTAGTCTTGGTCTTGGTCTTGGTCTTGCAAGCCTGGTCTTGGTCTTGCTCTTGCAAGACAAAGGAAGGTCTTGGTCTTGGTCTTGGTCTTTCACCACCCAGTCTTGGTCTTGGTCTTGGTCTTGCTGCAAGAGTCTTGCTGGTCTTGTTATTTTTTTGGTAGTGATAATTTAAACTAAGTAATCTTAAATAAAATATATTTTTCTAATTCTTAAAAATAAATAAAGATGAAGACTATATTTTTTGCATTAAAATATTAAAATATTCCAATTTTAACCTTACAGGTATATTTTAATTATCTGATTAAAAGGCATATTTTAAATGTAGGGTTTATTTATTTATAGCGCTCCATTTTTAGTTGAATTAAGACACAACCTGCATTTATACTTTAAGTGGTACATAAAAACATTTTAGTAATAAGAATTATTTAAAATTTTGTTAAAAAAGCATATAAAATTAAAACAAATACAAAACCGTGCACTGTGTGAGCAGAAAAAAAACTTTTAATTTTAACCATGGGTGAAATTTCCTTAAAAATGATTCTAATGTGTAAACATTGGTTTCTGATTTAAAAAAAAAAGTTATTCTGGAATCTTTTCAGTTCATGTGAACTTTTTATCTTTAAATAGGCGAACATTTGCAGTACAAAGTTGTGTACAAAGTGTACAAAAACTTTATAAACATTTACCATATACAAGGTTGAACCTAAAATAAAGAATTTATGGCAAAAAATTTTGTTTAAAAAAAGGTGATTCAATAGTGTGACAAAGCTCGATATCTCCAAAAACCGTTCATGATAAAATTATTTGCTATTCCAGAACTTTACGAAGAATGCCACTCAAGAAAACTCCCTTATTTTTAGCTTTGAACCTAAAATAAAAAAAAATTATGGCAAAAAATGTATTTTAAAAAATCACCTCCTGTATATTATGCTGGAAATTGTTTAACAGTCAGATAGGAACAATGTTAACGTAAATAAAATATCATTCTCGGTTTTGACAAAAATGACATTATTATTATTTTATTGGCATTTTTTTGACTTTTTTTGTCTAAATCGGAAGTCATATTTAAAATCTCCTATATATAAAAAGTATCCCAATATCTTTTTCATTTATATCTTAGTTTTAAGAAGCAATCTAAGGGTGCCACTTCTTATAGTGTAAAACAAAAATAATATTTTGTGTATTTTGTAAATTTTTGATCCACCCTGTAAGTAGCATTACTAGGTAGTTAATTTAAAAAAAAACAATAGGAGTATAAAAGTTATTTTCATCTGTTATGTTATAACTTTTGTACCCCTAGCTTTTCTCTGTCGTGGACGGTTTCGGAAATATCGAGCTTTCTCGGACCATTGGGTCACAATCTTATTATTGTTAAAACATGGTATTGAATTTACTCGTTATCGTTGTTAGAGAACTGTATAAGAGAACAAAGTGATCAAATTAAATTATTATATCATTAAATAATCGCCTTTTTGGCAATTCTCGACAAATTTTTTGTCATGTCTATATGAAATACCTCTGTATATTGAATTTAAAATTTAAATATTATAATATTAAAAAAAAGTCGAAGAAGTGCAAGAGTCTTGCAGGTCGGTCTTGGTCTTGCACTCCTCGGTCTTGGTCTTGGTCTTAGTCTTGGTCTTGCATAACCCGGTCTTGGTCTTGGTCTTGGTCTCGGTCTTGGTCTTGCTGCAAGACCAAGACCAAGACCGCAAGACCAAGACCGGTCTCGCTCATCACTATTTTACAGTCACTATTAAACCACTTGACAACATTTAACACGTTTGTTTGGAAAGACATTATTAAATAAATTTAAATATGTAGTTCCTTCTTTTAAATACTAGTATTAAAACTGGAGTATCTTCCTGGCAAAGTACACCGCGCAGCTCCAATATTAGTAAGTGTTCATCCCCTCCTTGAGTAAATGGCCGTCCGTCGCGTCACCGTCGGTTGTTTCAGCGAAACCTGCGTTTAGTCACGAAATCGTATAGGGTTTGTAGCGATTGAAACAGCTTCCATTGCCTATACAATTTCATGACTGCGGTCATCAATTTGTATAGAGAACGGAAATTTGCCCCCCGGACCAGGGCCGTATCTAGGTATGGCCGCGCCCTTGGCGGGGCTTAACATTTGCGCCCCCCTCCCCACACACCGGGAGATTTGGGGAGTATGCAGGCACGTAGCCAGGGGGGTCGAGGGGCTAAACCGCCCCCCACCGAATTTCGTATAAATTTTGTTTACATTCATCCAAACGTATCTAACAGAGAGAAAATTTATTAAAAACTTGACATATTATTTTTATATATAAAAAAATTAATATTAAAGAAGACAGTGAAGAAAGACATGACAGTGTCTTAACATTCGTCGAACTCTTCAACTCGGTTTGCATAAGTTTGGAAGAGATTTCTAAGACGACGCGGAACATTTTTTCAATAGCCTCAGCTTTATTGGCAGCCATGGAGAAGAGTGAATTTATCGTCAGTCTATCGTTTGTAAGAAACTTTTTAGTCTTACTTTGCCGTTGTCTTTGCTTCTTCAAGAAAAGTCTCTTGATCTGGTGTCGGTCTTGCAACATGCGAAAGAGGTTCTAAGCACTCTAAGAAATCATCGAAAAGATGCAGACAAAATCTTTAACGCAATTTTCAACTCGGCACCGAGACTTTCAGAAGAACTGTTCGAAACTGACTTGAAGGTTCCACGACTTACAACAAAGCAGACGAAGCGCGCCAATCCACAAATTACTTCGGCTGAAAACTATTACAAGGTGGCCGTCTTCATCCCTTGCCTTGATAGTTTGATTTAACATTTAGCAGACAGATTTATTTCAAATGAAGATATTCTTCCAAGTTACCAGGTGCTTATTCCAGGCTTCCTTTTATTCATGAAACAAATAAGTTGGAGAATTTAGCACCGTACTTCGATGACAGAATGTCACTCTCTGCTGTAAAAGCTGAGTATAAACTATGGTGTAAAAAAGCTTCCACCATAGATGCTAACCTAGAGGTGCTGAAAGTGTTAGAGCACTGCGATCCAGTCTATTTTCATTCAATTAGGTACCTACTCACCGTCTTAGCTACTTTGCCTGTGACAACAGCTAGTGTAGAGAGATCATTTTCTACAAGGAAAAGAGTAAAAACTTTACCACGTAGTGTGATGCGCGACAACAGAGTGCACTGGCTATGATTTCAGTTCACTGGGATATCACCGTGGAGACAAACAAAGTGATCGACATTATGGCTGGGAAAAAGATCTCCTCCTCACCATTTCATGAAATCTCAAAGCCCCCCCGAGAAAAAATTCTGGCTACGGGCCTGAGTATGGAATACCCTCCAACGAAAACGGCGAGTCCGAGGGTTTTTTCCCGGAAATTTTACAAAATTAAAGTGCAAAGTTGTAGATTTAAATTTTTTTGAACTGAGAATTTTGTTTCTTTAAAATATCAATTTTGTGGTGAAATTTCTCTCAAATTCTATATTTTCTTTATATGAAAATATTACACTACTAGTTGAAAGAGACATGATTAACATAAAACAATTGTTTATATTTGACGATAACAAGTGAAATGTAAATTAAATTTACATCCTTATTTGCGCATGATTAAACTTGGAATAAATTTTCTCAACAATAAAATCGTAGTTACAAAAATACTATGCTTGGCAGGCCTACTAAAACGTAACATTTTACTTTAATAATTTAAATATTATGCAAAAATGTATTCAATTAAAACTTAATTTCATGTATTTACATAAACTATTTAAAATCTTTGCTATGAAACATGTAGAAAAGATAATTTATTTACTTGATTACTTTTGTCATTAAAAAATAATAATAATATGACTACGGTACTGACAACTAATAAAAAGCAAAAAATTTTCTGGCCGATTTTGCGCCCCCTAGATAGCTGCGCCCTTGGCGGGCGCCCATCTCGCCACCGCCTAAATACGGCCCTGTCCCGGACTACTAGCTCTTCTCTCGCCGGTATATACATTTGATGCAGTACTTTTTTATTACAAGTGTTTTACCACTGAACCAGGTGCTTATTTTTACATATCAACTCACCTACATACTATGACACTGTACAGCTACTAAAAGAAAATGTTCGTTGTAAGAATGTGTATTTGCTACTGCTAAATAATTAATTTATAATATTTTTATATTTGAGTCATAAAATGCAAAAAAAGTTTCGATAATAACTTATGTATTTGTAGTTACTGCATATACATTAAAACAAAATGCTTTTCAACCGACATGGGATAACGCTTTAGCTGCTTTAAATTCTTACAAGTTAATAGGAAAACATCTGCCCATTGTTAGGGCTTTTATAAGTTTAAAAACTTAATAAAAAGGCATCAAATTTAACACCTTAGTTGGGGACAAACAAAAAAGTCCAAACGAATAAAGTAGGTTGTAATATGATAAGAATCACAGTACAATGCAGGTTTACTCAAATGAATTAGCGTTTGTATACTGATAAATAGGTTTATTTAAAATCATTTTAATAGAATAAAAAACTTTTTTATTCATTAAAATTAAATAAAAAAGAAGTTAAAACATACAGCATTTGTTATCAAAAAATGACCCTATACATTTAAAAAGATTATTGAAAAAACAGAAAAATATTTAGATAAGTACTTAGCTTTTATTTTTTTGACTAAAATATTACTTTTATAGACAAAAACGCGTTTTTTCTTTGTTATCAAAGAACATTGTACAACACCAAATATTGACCCTAAAATATATTGGTTCCAGCATCTGAGAATCCAGTAGGAATTTAAAGTAAATTAGTAATTTAGTGTACTTATAGTATCACCTGTCGCAAACACAGCATCATTAAAGAAAACTTTAAAAAATAAATACATTTTGAAGATATTGCATTAATTCTAACATACATGCGAAAAAATTAAATCTAAAATTATTACCTAAAGATAACAAATTGTGTGGTATTTTATTTGGGGCTAGTCTTTTTTAGCCAAAATATGATATAATTTTAAATAATTTTTTATGGGTTTTAGTTTCGACAAACAATTTGTAAAAACTGGGTTTGTATTTTCTTTTGTAGATTTTATTATGTATTACTTTGAATCTTCGTTGATTAAAATATTATAAGCATTAAAAATAAAAAAAAAGATGTATAGTATCACAGTTAATTAAAATACTATTAGGGTTTTTGTTTCTAAAAAAACAGCTAAAAATAATATTTAATAACACAGTTTATTTGGCGCAAAAAATTACATAAAGTATAGGTATTGTTAGCGCTAAAATATTTTTACAAAATTAATATTAATTTCTTTGCAAAAATATGTCGGTAAAGTTAATACCTATCTTACCAAAAATACCTATGTAAAAAGAGGCCAAGTTCGTATTCAAAAATTTTGGTCTCTTAAAGTACTAAGATCTAAAATTAGACAAAGTTTTATCGACAATTTTGTTTCGCCCTTTTAACTTGGCCGGTATTTTACTGATCTGTGTATATTAAGAAATAACATTTTTTTTTAATACAAAGAGATTAGTTAAAAACTTGCCAACTCTAAAAGAATTGAATACAATTTTGGACAGAACTTGTTCTAACTTTGGATCTCAGTACTTTGAAGAGGCCGAAATTTTTAGATATGAAGTGGGCCCCTATTTTACGTAAGTGTTTTGGTGGGATATCTTTCATTTTTTGAGTTTAATGAATGAAAAAAAAATGCTTTTTTTGTATACCTTGCTTTTCCTCAGTACACTTTGCTCTGTGGGTAAAACCTAACCTTTTAGGAGCTCGCCCTCTAGCGCGACGCGATTAAATGTATCAGAGATACTTTACATGTAATCAAACTCCCGCAATCAAAGCCCGCCCATCTAGGCGATGCGACGCGACCGACGCGAAGTAACGCGACGCGACGCGACACCCCGTGTCAGGAGAGCAAGCAAACGACAATGTCGCGTGGCATTTGAGTCTCATCGAACCTCCTATGTTGCTCTGTTCTGTTATCATTTTGTTCAACATTTGTTCATTTGTTGTTATTTTTGTGACATTTGTATTTTATTATTATTATTTTTTAAATTAATTTAAATAAAAAGTTGTTTAGTGGATTTTGATTTCAAGGTATGTGAAATCAAGTTTTTTTTTGGTGTTCTATAAATGTCTGTATTAAACTGAAAAGTTTTAAAAAATTTTCTTCTGACATGCAAAAGTATTTGAAAAATTTTCTTGCATCTTTTCTTAAATCTGGAAATAAGTGATGAAATTCCCCACACGAATTTCTCTTTCGATTAATTTCTTAGAGCCAAACTCTCCTTTTCTTTATCTTTTCTTCCTCCTCAATAGCAGCAATTACTCCAAACACAAAAATATCTACGTAGAATAAGCTCTCCATGACAACTCGCAACCGACTGCCACATTTTAAAAGATTTCTCGTTGCGCCGCGTCTTTCAGTGGGTGGACAAACCTGTCGCGTCGCGTCGCATAACCTCGCGTTGAGCAGCGTCGCACTAGTAGGCGAGCACCTTAATACTGAATATAAGGTACAAAAAATGTTCATTTTATTGTAACTTAAACGTAGCAATTTTCTTTCTTTAATGAATAAAATTCTACCATTATTTTAAATTCTAAGATAATTATGACCTTAAAAACAAAGAAACATCCTAAATATACTATTTTACCACCACTGTTTCAAAGCGATACAGGTAAAAATATGCAGTTTTCAAAAGTATTTTCTTGACTTACGTCCCAAAACCTACTTATACATCAAATTTTGTTTTTTTTTCTTCAGAAGTGCTGCATGGTTTTGGCGAGTCAAAGTCAGTAAGTCAGTAGTAAAATGGCCGATTTTAAAAATTGAATACATATTTTAATAATTACTTGACATAACTTTCTTATATATTTTTTTTTTCACAGGTATTTGTACGTTTTTAGTTATATTGTCGCAAGGGTAGACTTTCCCTTCACAATTTACTAAAAAAATAGATTTGTTTAGAATTTACAATAAATATATATCATTTTTATCCTGGAGGAGAAAATTTTTTTTTTTTCACTAAAACAATCCCCGAAAAATAAAATAATTTTTAAACACCTAATTTCTTATTATAAGCTATTTTAAGTCGTCCTTTTTCTAAAATTTTAGGGGCATATAAAGCTTTATGAATGGTTTTATTAGCCATAAATCCAAACTCTGACTGTTCACTCCTAGAATCATTGTTTAAAGATTTATGTTGTTAAATTTGCTTATAAACAAACAAAAAAAACATTTTGTTAACAAAAATGTTTTTTTTATTTGCTCCCTAACAGGAAGAAAAAAACTAAACAATATAGAGTTTTCCTTTCTGCACCGTAAGAAAGTCATTTCCTGAGTATGCGATGACCTGCATACTTGATTTTTAGATGAACCAGCTTATGATTACACATTTCACACTTTATAAAAATCAAAAAGGGCATTAGATTTATTCTCGGGGACTTTTGGATGAAATTTTAAAAATGGGTCTAGCTCATTTTGCAAGGGCCGGTCGTTTAAATTTACTTCTCTCAAAATAAGGTAAATTCGTTAACTTCTCATGTTAATTAGTTTTACTCTTTATTTTCTTATTTTCCATATTTAACAAGTTTTATTTACATTTTCTTCAAGTGCCAACATTGTTTTGGTTGCGAGGTCATTGGCCTTGCATTGGAACTAAACATGGCTTTTACAAAAAAGTGTTCAAGGACTCGCATTTTGCAGCTATAGATCATTATTTTGTTGTTGCGTTTATTTTCTTCTTCCACACCACCTCTTCTTTTGTCCCTTTTCGTTATAATATTAACGCCAATAGTTTAGTAGTATAAAGTTTTTAGGATAATTCCACCACCGGTATTTGCCCAGTTACGCGGCGCGGACCCATCCGCCCCTAAATTTACCTTCCATTTGGATGAAAAATATTTCGGAAAATTAAAGTTATTTTTTTAAAATTAAACAATACACCTAACGTTTTTATTTTCTACCTCCATCAAAATTTAAGTCACTTTCAAAGAAAAAAGCTATTGGAGTCAAGTCTGGTGATATACTATTGTACACAGATACCCATTCGTCGATTGAGAAATTGAATTGCTTAATGATGGGCAAAAATATGAACTAAACCTGACCTGATTGGAGACATCCCATCTGGATCCAATAATATATGTAATTACATTTAAAAATAATTTAGAAAGCATGATTTTAGGAAAATGTTCATGAAGGGCTTTAGTTAAAGTACTTCAATAAAATTAGGACCGAGGTATTTCCAGGACCAGAATACTACTACATGCCATACTTTTATGAAAAATCGTTGGTTACCTCTTTTCACTTTTAATTAGCATTTATTCTGTGCTAGTGGTAATAGTTATACCTGTTTAAAATGCTAGTAACAATAAATCTTCTCTCATTACTATATAAAATTGCGCAGTGTATGTTCTCATCCTTCTTATAAAAATCTATAAAAATAGCTAAAACTGCATTTTTTAAGTTGAATGTCCCGGTAAGTTTTTGTTTAGTTTTGCTTTATAAGGGTAGTACGAGCTCTCACCTAATATTTATGGTGTTTGTGTGTTTTATTTTTAAAGTAGTATTTGCGTCTGTGCCATTTCTTTTTTCTGTTTTGTGTTGGCTTATCAAGGGCTTTTTCATTGGGATACTGTTTGGCGTATACTCTTTTTACGTCAAATTATTTTTTTTATATTTTATATAAATAAGCAATCAGCTGACCTTTTTTATTATTGTAAATTGTACCATTTTCTTTTTTTTTTAGAATGTAAAGTCTAGTAAACATTATTCTGATATTTTTTGTGGTTTCTCCATTTACGTAATAACGGATTGAATTAAAAATAATGTTTTAGAATAAAAGCCTTTTTCGTTTTAAAGCATGATTTAACCCAGCCATTTATTATTTTTATATTTCTGTATTTATTTACATAAAGCATTTTCGATCGATCCTTTTGGCCTTTTGGCTAAGATCAAAGCATTATATTGTAGTGAATAGTGTCGCTCGGCTCAATATAGCTCTACTTTCACTTCCTCCTAAGAAGATCTTTTGTGTATACCCTGCATTAGTTAATTCCCTCAATTCCCAAAAACTTCGAGAAGTGCGAGATGTTTCGCAATGCTAGTTTCTTTATGTCTTCAGGAGTCAAAAATGATCCTTCCAGATAATTTAGCTTTTGGCGTGTTAAATACATGCATTCTAATGGTATATGTTCCGTAGTTTTGCTAGATCTGTCACAAAACCTGCAGTAATCATTGTCAGTCATTCCCATCTTTTTGAGGTAATACCTTAGAGGACCGGGTTATGTCAAGAAGTTGGTAATTATCCCAGTTCATTTTTTTTTTAATCTAATAGTATTTTACTATAACAAGACGATTGTGAGATGAATCTTCTCGCCCGTCTTTGGCCTGGAGCGCTGTTCCAGTGAGTCTTTTAATGCCTCTTGCAGCAGAAAGATTTCGGTCCGTAAAACGAAGCATGTGTACCCACTTTGGCTTGTCCTTCATGTCCTGGGACCTACATTAGAGTAACTCTGTTGTTTTAGATAAGCATAAGTAACATCAAACTTTTAATAGTATTGTCGTCAAAATAAATCTTGAAAAATATCAGTAAAGATAACGAAACCTTAAGATTTAAACAACAAATTTCAATAAAATACTAAAAGTTTTAATTAAAGCGGTAGTTTCTTTTTGCATATTTTTTAAAACTTTTATAGATTATAGATATATAGATATATTATATAGATTTAAGAAATAACCTAATATATTTCAAAAATAAATAGAGCATACAAGTTGATGCAGACAATGAAAAAGAACTTATAAAATAACATATTTTTGGGATTGTCTATTTTTGAAGTCTTTGTAATCAACTTGTTTTTTTTTGGTCATGACGCCTGGCTGAATACGGAAATCGAGTTAACTTTTTTAAGATTGTCCATAGTTATACATTTTCTTTTACAAAACTTATTTACCTTTACTTTACTCTCTTTTAGATATCGTAGTTTAAAGTAAAATTATTTAATACCTTAAGTGACTTTTTGTTCTTATCATGTTGATCCGAAAAAAAATGTTACTAGTTTACAATTTAAACTGATCTGAAATCTTTTACAATAAAAACGTTGGAAATAGTTCCGAGCTCTGTGTGTTAGAATAACGAAAAGGTCAAATGTAAACGTTTAATTAATTTAAAAAATACAAATAATAAACGACATACCGTGCCTTGTAGTTTATTTTTGCTACTTAATATACCCTAAAGGACCTAATTAAATATGAAACTCAAGAAAACAAAGTGTATATAAATGTAACAAATAATTATCTATTGTAAGGTGTAATGATGAAAATTGGTTTTATTATTTCTATTACCTTCTAAAGTGCACTTTTTGCCCCATTAAAAGCCCTCAGATGTTGGTTTGTAATTTAATAATAAAATGTAGGGCCAGTAATATTACACCCATGTATATAAACGCCCTTAAAACGAGCCTTCTTTTGTGCCGAGGCACCCTAAATATACTCGTGTTACAAAACCATTAATACTATAAAACTCAGCCGATAAAAAACAACTTTATATTATTAAATGACATATTGAGAGAATGAACAAAAATTTTATAAACGAATATAAAAAAGTTGAAAGTACTATATTTGGGTGTGTAATGAAAAATTACACTTTTTAAATCTAACCTAAAGGTATAAGTTTGAATAAACTGACATCGCAAACAAGGATTTTTCTAGAATAGAACTGATTGTTGTTTTGAAAGGTTCTATGCTAAACCGCTTACACAGTGCAATTTTTTAAATGTGTATAGGATGAGTGCCTGGTTTCATATAAGGTAATTTATGAATAAACTTTTGTTACTCATTGGGTGCGCGTTGTTGCTTCATCGCGCCTAGCCTACCATATTACCGCCTGGAATAAATTTTGTAGCAGCGGCTTTTCTTTTTCATTTTTTTAAAAACACGTGAAGTTAATGAATGTAAAAAATTTTAAATAGCAATTTTTATAAATATTGATCGCAGCAAAAATTTATAAAATGCCTGAAAAAAAAATGTCCTACAAAAATTTCTGGTCAGTAAGAAGGTCCACCAACTTGAGCATTAAGAACCTTTTGATAGCCAACTGATTTTTTGAAAATTGCTTTAAAAAATAATTTAAAATCAAACTGCTATATTGGCCGCCAAAATCTATTTTTTGATTTCCTAGTCCAACATCTGAAAATCGTTGTTCCACGAAAACCCGAAATGTATTAATAACTGTGAAAAAAAAACTATTGTCAGAGAATCAGTTAATATGTAAGTGGCAGACAAATATATCGCTGAAAATCTGCAGTCTGACAAAATTACCCAAATTTTTAAAAAATATTTTAATATTAAACATTACTGGTTACACGAATACTATAAATTTATTAATAACTGTCGGACAAAAATAAAAGCTTTGTATCTTAAAGGAATACTCGATGTGTAATATAGGTATTTACAAATATATCGAGGCGAATCTAAAAATTTATTTTAAATTTCCGTAAATCGGACTAGGGAATTTGTCATTTTTGACCTCAGAAGAATGAAATTCGGTATGTAGGCTATTAATTAGGAATAAAAATTATCTGTTTTAACATTTTTGTAATACATCTCTTGCAGGGTGAAAATGGGGATGAAAGTTCATACAGTAAAATTGGCATTTTTAAAGTTAAATTAGAAGTGGGCATTAAAAAAAAACTATTAAATATAACGCGTCGATGGTAAGACACTTTACTAATGCTTTAAAAAGAGTATTAAACTGTTAGAAAGTGCATAAGTAATGTTAAAAAGAGCTTTACAAGCCGAACAACCGCCGATGGTTGATCAAACTAATCGTAGTAAAACTGAAAAAGTAAAAAATCCACAAAAACAGCATAAATCAATTTAGAATAAGTATGAAAAGAAAATTCAAATGAAAATTGGTAAAAGAAATAAAAACTAAAGAAAAAGATCACATCTACGGGACGTAAGAGAGAATTGGAGTTGGAGGGAAAAGGACAATTATATAAATTAAACAAACTTATGAGCAACTAGTATTACGACGAGAACATCTTAAAAGAAAACTTGATAATGATAATGACATTACTAATAACATTGAAAATGAACAGCAGCTTTAATCTAAAAAATAAAATATGACAACCCCTTTGACAATGAATCACGCAGTATATAGAGAAGATATGATGATAATTATAATAAAGATTGGCCTAAAGGTCTAAATGAATTCCTAATCCCAAAAAGACCAAAACTATAAAGCTTCAAGTCTTAGTCTTCTAGGTTTGGTATTTATGCTACAGTTTAACGGTAGAGAGGTTATTATTGATATTAAATTGTAACATAATGGTTCAAAAGAAATCAAATAAAATTATTAGGTTAAAAAATACTAAACGTAATTGTGTGCGTAAAAGAAAGAAAAAAAGGACCACAACCAAACAACGTATTACGACTAAAAAGTGTGAAAAAACACTTAGGTTTAAGAAGGCAATAAACAAGTTAAAAATAGTATACTAAAAAAGAAGCCAAAATACTTAAATGAAGCACTAAAAATTGCAATCCAAAAGGCTAACCCGCTCAAAAATAAAGTAAGACCTTCCCGTATGATTACTATCCCGAAGCATGGTGGATTTTTACCACGTATTTCTATATTTGCATATATTAGTCTATCCAATAGAAGACCTTCTTTTAGTTTTGTACAGGGCCTTTCATTTTATTATTATAGTAACAGTAGTATTTTTTATTCAGAACGTTAAACAATAGCCTAAACAGACAAAAACTTACAGAATTGTTCATAATAAACCAGTAAGTGCCCTAGGGATTCTCACTGGTTCAGCTGCAGGATTTTGAGAAGGCTGTTAAAGAGGCAAAGTCAGCAGCTAAAAACTGAAGGAGGCTCAACGTCATAATGAATCTATGGGTTTATGTCTTAAACTACACAAAAAAGGTCTAGGTCTTTTTTTACGGCCTCCGGACTATCAAAACAACTACTCATAAAACTACCAATGCAACCACTAACGAACATTGAAGTAAATGAATATATGAAAAAGTTAAAAATACGTAATTTTAGAGGTGTTTTTATAAAGGATGCCTTACTCATAAAAATACGAAAAATAAAATGTGGTATTGTTAATTTGGACAATTGTTATGGTCCGGTTACACATTGGACTGCCTATAAAAAGCATGGTGCTAACGTTAGTTATTGATAGTTTCTGTAATTTGTGTCCTCCTGTACAATTGGTTAATTATTTTTATTCAAAAGACCCTTGTAATATTTTGTATAATTATGGTTCCTTTTAGTCCTTTAACACTGTAAATTGTGGTCATTTATGTTTATCATTCTTATATTGTACTTAATATTTTAAACTGGTATATATTTAATAAAAAAACACACTATGCCCTTTACCTTTACCCTGTCAGTTTGAGCATCGTTGTTGTGAGATAAAATTTTTGTACCTATAATATTGAATGAAAGTGAAAGTTATACTATGGATTTAATAAATTTCGAAAGTTACAACTTTATACCCAATATAGATAGCACTAATAATCAATTTTGTTTTAGTAAGGACGCCATAACAATTCATAAAGGCTCTTATGACATTAAAGAAATTAACAATTACTTAGTTAAACATATCGTGAACAATTTAAAAGAGAAACCAGGTACGAAAAAGAAAAAAAAAACATATCTAATCATTAAAGCAAATTATAATACAGAAAAGTATGAAATAAAGAGTAATTTTATGATTGACTTTGGTAAACCACGTAGGATAGGGTCAGTGTTGGGTTTTAAGAAAAAAAAATTGGCAAGAATAAAAGACATGTATCCGATCGGCCCAAACAGGAACTCGAAAACACGAACTTACGGTCAGACATTGGAAAAGGACGTAACGCGTAACTAAAGTCGATAAAATCTGTTGCCAGCTTGAAGTGAATTTAAACATTTCTAAATAAAATTGCCTTTAAGTTCTATATTTATAATAAAAATGGGCATAAAAATAAATAGATTACTAGATTTGGCTTTAAAAAATAAATAATTTAAAGATAATTTTGCTACATAAACCATTTTTTATTTATTTTTATTAAGTTAAATACGTTTCGCATTGCTACATTTCGCCCGCAAAGGAATTTCCCAGGCGGAATATGGCAATGCCGCTTCAACGCGCGTAAGAATTTTACAACCGGTCCGTTGATAAATGGAATGAACCTGATTAGGTGTAGTGCGACGTTGCCCTGGATTTTCTTAAGTGTTTTGTGGTGTTTTTATTAAAACTATCTGTTAAAACTATTTACAAACTTATATTAAAAACTCTAAAATGGTGCGTGAATGTGTTTTGTGTAAAAAATTGGACTATTTACACGAAGATGTGTCTTTTGATAGGTAAGTTAGGTTCTGTTTGCTAGGCGATGTTTTTACCCAGGTCAGTGGCGTAGATTTACAATAGCCTGAAGGAAAGTAACTAGAACTAGACCAAAAGTTATTTATGCATTGTACTTGTTTTATTATTTTTATTAGAATATTATCGAATTTATTAGTTTGTGAGTAGGTTTATAATATTGTGGGAGAAATTATACATTATACAAAAGGATCTTCTAATATTTTAGGTTTTCCTCAGATCCAATGACAAGAAACATTTGGTTTTCTCTTGTGGGAATTGAAGAGGGACAACATTTACCAAAGTACCCTGTGCTAAGCTCAGACCATTTTGATCCACAGGATATTTTGATTAAGGCAAACAATAGCAAATATTTAAGGCCTGGAGCCATCTTAAAAAAAATTTACCTCATATATTTGACAATCAATCTGTTGATGGAAGGTAATTATTATAGACTAATACATTCAAATTATTGTTAACGTTGTTTTGTATATTTACGAATCTTCGTAAACTTTGGTTCTTGATTTAAAAAACACATCATTTCTTTGGTGTAGGTCTATCTAATAACGTTTGAGCTTTTATGTTTAAAACAAGTACATCTTTTTGACTCCACTTTATTGGAGACTTCCCCTAGGAAAGTGAAAGGGTATGTAATTAATATGGTCTTACAAAATCAGCAAAAGTTTTCTAAAGGTTTTCACGTATTTATTTTTTTAATTTAATTAACTTTTAGGGATGAAGACATATCCATGGATAATTGGGTATATGATTTATCGAAAAATTTGACCACAGCGAGCGCTGCAATCAATTTAGCTGTCCCCAAAATATATTTTGCAACATGCCAATACAATTTTTCGAAATTTTGAAAGATAATGCTTCATTTTGCGATTTTCTGAAAAAAAAAACAAATTTGACAACTAAAAAAAGTCACGTGATCATCCTTATACAGGGTGCCACAGATTCAAGTACATGCATGGGGATCTTGGAAACCGGAAGAAACACAAAGTCGGTTAAATTATTAAAAAGTTGCGCATTTAGGTGCCTAACAACATGCCGTTTAGAAAGTTGTAAAATTCCGAGTACTTCCGGAGATATCCGGAAAAAACCGAAATTTGCCGATTTCGTTTTTATTTTTTTTTCTGACGTTATTTAAAGAGATATGGAAAAATAAAAGACACTTTTTCATGGCCACTCTACAAAACAGCGTTAAGAGATTTTTGGTACGACGTTTCGTTTTCGTTAAACCATCATCAACTTTATTTTTTTAAATACGGCACTCAATTGTTCATTGCATTTTTTTTAAGCAGTTATAATCTCAATTACAATGATGTATAACACTTAATATTTTTCTGTTAAATAAACATATTTTCCATAAGAGACAATGAGTTAGACAAGGAACGCACAACATTTCTTATAGGGGTTTTCATATTTCAAAACTATTCATATTGTCAAAAAATATTAAGCGTTATACATTTTTGTTATTGGAATAATAAGGGGTTCAAAAAAATGAAATAAAAAAACCAGGTCCGTATTTAAAAAAATAAAGTTGATGATGATTTAACGAAAACGAAACGTCGTGCGGAAAATCTCTTAACGCTATTTTGTAGAGCTTAAAAAGTGACCACGAGAAAGTATCTTTTGTTTTTCCATATCTCTTTAAATAACGTCAGAAAAAAATAAAAACGAAATCGGCAAATTTCGTTTTTTTTTTCGGATATCTCCGAAAGTACTCGGAATTATGCAACTTTCTAAAGTGGATATGGTTAGTTACGTAAATACACAACTTTGCCATAATTTAACCGACTTCATATCTCTTACGGTATCCCCATGCATGCACTCGAATCTGTGGCACCCTGTATACATTATTTGGCTTTTTTTTCAAACAAAACCTTTTGACAAAAAAAAAAAAAAATTACCCGAATTAATTGGGGAAAAATTTTCCCATTTGATGCGGACTTTATGGTTGACACTGTATATTATCTTAGGAATAAGTAGATAATTTTTTATTTTGCCTTATATCTAATATTTTATGTTATTTTTGTGTACCGTATATAATAAAAAGTATCCCCAGTGTCTTTTTTTTATTAATTTGTGGCCCACATTATTCTAAATTTATAGGAGAAAAGTAATTTTGTTTAAATAACCAATACACCAAAAAAATTTTAGTTATTTTTAGAATAAAATATTTTATAACTATTTATGTTGCTAATCAATATTTTTTAATAAACTGAAATTAAAAGGATCACCATAATTAGAACGATTTAAAAATTAATATTTTTAATAAATTTATATCTAATCGAAACTTCTAACATAAACCATACGCCACTGGTCGAAACTGAAAGGCTCCGTACAGTGTTGCCTTGATCAGTCCTAATTTATCTTCTATCCTTTTTCCCCTTATATGATTTTATTGATAATGTCTGGGACAAAACAAAGTGTCACTTATGAATGAAATGTTAAGTCTTTTCTTTCTTTCGTCTGAGGATCGGCCTATAAGTTTTGTTTTAAGTAAACACCATTTGTGTTAAAAACAAGTTTTCATAATTCACATATTGTTTCCTTGCTCATTGCCGGGCACAAAATTATTGAAAACCCTTCAAATTTAATCTATCTACCAATTACCACGCGGTATACTGATGAAATAATCCTTAAAATAACAGATTAAGATGGAAATGTAATCAATTTTAGAGAAGAAGTAATCACAGTCAGATTGCATCTAAAAAAAAAACAACTTAGGTTAATATGATATTTTTCCTTCAACACAACAACAACAAGGGCATAAAAAGAAAAATAAAAATAAACAGTATGCTAGTAAAAAAGGTAGTACTACAAAGCTTAAAGAGTTAACACGCAAAAATAAGGACAAGGAAGACAAGTCAACAGTAATAATAATATTAAGAGCATGATTTTAAAGGTAAAAAAGTTTTGGTCTAATTTTAAGCTAGGTGTTGGGATTAATTTTAGAAGACTCCTTTTATTCATGAGGTGTAACTGTCAACAACAAGTACTGTTAAAGTGGTGGTGGTAGAAAAGAAATCATAAGCTTTAATATATTAAACGTTGGTGAAAGTGTCTATTCAGACACTTCAATAGTAAACAATGAATAACACACCAATCCTATGCATTAACTACATTTAACAATAATGATGAGATAAGGATTCCAAAACAAATTTAAGATCTTTATCCGTTGGTCAAAGTTTTTTATATATTAAAGATAAAGTAATAAAACTCGCTAAGGACTTGGAGATGTTGTGGTGAATCGAATAAAAAACCCTGGTATAACTTTAACCATATGGGGGTACCTGTCCTTTACCACCAATAGAATTTACGGTTACAGAATGCAGGATGGACAATTAATGAAAATCCAAAATTACTCGATAATAATGGAAATTTCAACATTTGTCTACCTTAAAAAAAACATAATAAACGTTAATAAAAAATTAATTCTTATTAGAAGCAATTCATATAATAATGCCCTTATTTAAACTTCCACACCATTAGTGGCTGAAGAATATAAGGGGTTTTAAATAAGGTTGTATGGAAAATACTGCATTGTTGTTGAGAAGTTATGTTTGTTTAAAAGTCTTAAAAATAATCGTGACCTAAATATACCACTTCGAGGTATATATGTACAAATATCTCGTACTACGAGAAACAATGAGACACACATGGGCTGTAAAGAGTACTGCTCTAATATCTTGACCTCGTTTTCTTATTTTAAAATTCGGACATGTATCCTTATGACACTTTAAATCTTGCTCTAATAGTGATCAATTTCGACGGAGTTTCTGCTATAAACGTCACGAAGAACCCTGCTACGAATCTATAAATTCCATGGTGTATGCCCATTTGTGGTAGTTAACTGTTCGCGTCAAAACGAAACACTCAAAACAGGAGCAATAGATATTAGACTTGAATTTGAAACTACAAAAAATATAACTGCTATCATTACATAATCGTTTGGTAAAATACAAACCCTTAACCAACGTTGTGAGACCAGTTGCTTAAATAGAGAAAAAATGATTATAATAGATATTTAAGGATTTTCGTACAAAGAAAGTAAATTTATTTGGAAAGAAATAACTATAATTAATATCCATACAGATAAAGTATTTCACATCATGGTCAATTTTTCCCATACATCTGACTGCTTCAACAATCACATATAAAGCAGAATGCAATGGTATACCAACAACATCCATGGACTTCAATGATAGTCTAGTTTGACTAACATTTTTTATGAAATGATTTTTAGGTATATAAGGGATATTGTAAAAAATAAATAAATTCTTGTGAAAGGTACAGATAAAAAAATTGATTAAGTAAATTTCTTCCTAATAATATTGAGGAGCTTTTATCTAAAGGTTGTCCAAATTAAGGTAAATTGAAATTTAAATTTTGTCTTTTTTTCTTTCTCCCCCATAATAATTATTTCTAATTTCTCCTGCCATTTCCTGTCCATTGAAATAGTGAGAAGGGATATGCTTTGCACCGTCCCATACCTTAAATACTTTTTCAACCTTACATGGTAGGCACTGACCAACTGTATTATTAAATGTCATATGTATAAGCTAACCCTTTAAGCATATACCTAGTAGGGGAAGCGTTTGTGCGATGAGTCTACAACCTTTCTCTCTCACTCTACGTGCAATCGCGCCAATGGCTGCCTCTAGTAGCTGTATGCTTAAAAAGCTAACTTAACAATGTCTTATGGACTACCGCAGTGTCACGTAGGTGTATTCTTAGCATCCTTGCTTTACAACTTTTGCCGTTAAAATTTATAACACTAGGCTGAAAGAGTATCGGTATTAGAGGGGGGAAGTTCGATTCTTTTTAGTGATTCAATTCATTTGATTTATTTATTCTTACTGATTCGTTCATAAAGATTCGTTCTCGACTGATTCACTTACAACTTTATGAATTATGATAAGTAGGGATTTGTCATTAGTGCCGAACAGTTGAACAGTATCGATATTTAGAAACGATACTTATTTCTGCAATCAACAATACAAGCGCAATGCCGTACACTGCATAACCTTCTTTACTTTACCCATGTCATATTATTATACCAATTGAATCTTCGAATCTCGAACCGATCCGAAGCTTCTCTGTGCCGATTGACTGGCAGCGCGAGTGCGTCAGTGCGACAACACGATATAAGTGAATCAGTCAAGCATCGAATCTTTTCTTGATACTAAATCGATTCTTTTGATTCTCCGTAGTGAATCGTTCTTTTTGAACGAATCGTTCGCGAACGACACAGGTCTAATCGGTAGGCTCGCTACAGCTGTAATGGAGTGTTAGTTCCTAGCGTAAATTTGTAATATGTAATATCTCTCTCTGATGACATAACCTTTTAAAGTAAATACTTATATTAATTTCTTTTAGCAAATGTTTACAACATAAAATATTTTTTTTTGATATACATTTAGGTATATAACAAATTGGTAGTAAAATGTAAAATATTTAATATTAATAATATCTCAGGAACGTGTATTTAAACAAAAGTTTTAAATTTTATTCTCACCTGGCTATAAATAATGAAGCGCAAGTAAAAACAATAAAGTCTAACTAACTACTTATTAATACATAGTTAGGGGTGTACGTATACAGGATAAACTAATTTTAATTTTAAGTGCTTGATTTATGAATACAGAATTTAACGCCCACAGATCCAGCTGATGCGATAGTCCGTTAAATTATGTGATTATAGGAATATATAATTTCCATTCTTGAACCTGTAGTTTAAAATAATTAAAATTGTTACAGAGTTTTACCATTGTTACTAAATACTGAAATAAAAATAAACATAAATGAGAGCCCTAATTTTATGCTAGCCTTGCAATGGATTTTAATGTTTTAAAATTGATGCGGAGAGATACCTCAGGCACTTTATTGAGAAACTGGTGACAACCTATTTCTGCTGTAATCTTTTGGTAATATCTGCTCTTTTTTAGACAAGTTTACATAAAACTAAAATATTTTCTGGAATTTTAAAGAAAAAATCAGCTGGTCGACTGTTGTATCGTTAAAATATCTGCTTAAGTTTTTTTTATTATATGTATTAAAGTTGGCTTTGTAATAATTGTAATATGTATGTATGCATATGTATCTTTTTAATTTATGTGCTATTAGTTAGTTGTTCGTTATAAAATAAGATTTAATATGATTTATTGTTAAAAATAATCTTCTTTGGGTACTTGCCAGTGTATTCGGTGTGTGTACAGACTGACAGATTGCCTAAAACAAACTAAAAAATCCTTTTAACACTTAGAAAACCAATTAACTATTTGCTATTCTACCTCCGTTTTTGAGATAAAATTAATCCTAAAAAATATTCCCTTCTTAATCTTAATAATATATATTTTATTTTAATTTCAATATAAAAATTTTAGGATATTATAAATGCTTTTTTAAAAATGTATTAGGTAATATTATAAATGACATATTATTCTATAATGGCAGATATATTTACCTTAACTTAATATTATTTTTTTAAAATAAATATACCTGCTACAGCAGACTTTCATGTATACCATTACGTCATAATATTATTTTTTATCAAAATAAAAATAATTTCAGATTTAATTTTATTATATGTGTATGTAAAGTGCTTTGAAATTAAGCGTAACAGACTTTTAGATTGTTTAATTTTTATTGCATCAGTTAATCTAGTCAAGAAGTGTGTTTCCTGCGAAAAATAGTTAGAAGGCTTCGAAAAATATAAGCGATAGATCATTCGACGCGGAATGCAAATCTGAGAAGGACGTTATGAGGATTTTTTTGCCAATAAAAATTGCAATTGTTATTAACAAAAAAACGAAAAAAAAGCCCGTATTTTGATGATAACTCAAAAACTAAAAAAGATAGCGGAAATCGCAAAAAAGATTCTTGAAGTGGAGGAAATTAAAATAAAAGTCCCAACTGCCAAAACTCTATCACCATTAGCTATAATTTTAATTTAACGCTGAAAATGGACCTCCGCGCGATCTTTTTGATTGAGGGTTCGGAGTCCAACCCGGGTACTACACAATAAATAATTCTTTTTAAGGTCATCTTTATTGAAAAATTTTAAAAAATTATGTTCTATTCTGAACACTTCAAAGAATTTATAGTATATTATATAGAAAGTTTCAACGCAAACTTTAACTTAAAGTTAATTTTGCAACAAGTTAGACAATTAAACTGTGAAAGCGAGCGAGAGCGAGAAATTAAAAGATCAATGGAACCAACAAATACCAGACCCGTGGAGAACGAACAACTCCAGCCAGTGGCAAAAGCATTTCTGCCCTTTATTCCGGGGTTGCGGACTGGATTGGTCGATTGCTAGGAAAGAAAAATGTAAAAACAATATTTTATCCAACGAGGAAAATCAAAGAATGCCTTCGATCGGCCAAAGACAAAAGAGATCCACTTTCGTCTTCAGGAATTTATCGCATTCCGTGCACATGTGGTAGCGTGTACATAGGAACTACAAAACTCTCAATCAACACCAGGATTAAAGAGCATAAAGCCGTCTGGGGCAGACAGACAAATCTGCTGTAGCAGAACATACCCTTACAACGGACCATCGAATAAAGTTTGAGGAAACCCAAGTACTCGCTATCACATCGGCATACCACTCCAGTACAGAGAAGCCATAGAGATAGAAAAGCATAACAACAACTTTAATAAGAAAGAGGAAGCGGTTAAGCTCAACAAAACATGAATCCCTATAATTAAGGCTGCTAGAATTGCACCCTTTACGAACAAAACCGACCGGAACCGATTGGAACCGAAAGTAACCGAAACCCCGCCCACTGCCTCCCCAACGTATAAATACGAGCTACGATCGCGCAAAGTCCAGTAGTTCGCATACTGTCAACCAGGAAGCAACTTCTGAAGATGCCAACCGCCCGTGTTGGCGAAACGTCAAGTCAACTAGACAATCGACGCCGGCCTAACAGCCCAAAAACCATTGAAACACAAAGTTAGACAATCGTTAATTACCAAAACTGTTTTAAAATTTCGACTTCATTGTACATTAAAAAAATGTTTAAATAATTGTCATAAAAATTGTTTGCTTCGTAAAGCGATTATTTTATAACTTTGACAATATTACTTTGATTTTTCACATTTTGTTAAAGTTTTAAAATTATTAAAAACAGAGGATACATTTATTTAAAACTTTTATGGCATGATCTTGTTAAGTATATATAAGCAAAAAATAAATTGCGACAATTAAAAAAAAAGTATATACAGTGAAGATAAAATTTAGAGACACGTTTGTTAATTAACAATTGTCTTACTTGTTGAAAAAAACTTTAAGTTTAATTTTCAAAAGAAATTATTTTCTTGAGGTGTTCTGGATACACCATAATTAAAAAGAAAAAATTCAGATTATATTTAGTACCTTAAAAATATTTTTAGTGTGACGTACCTACTCGGTTTTGAGTCCGAGCGCGCAACCAAAAAGGTCGCGCGGAGGCCTATTTTCAGCGTTAAATTAAAATTATTAATAATGGAGATAGAGTTTCGGGTGTACTTGTTTTTTTGAAATTTCCTCCTCTTCAAGGATTTTTTTTTGCAATTTCCGCTATCTCTTATGGTTTTTGAGTGATCATCAAAAATCAAAAGGGCTTCTTTTTTTTTCGTTTTTTGCTAATAACAATTGCAATTTTTATTGGCAGAAAAAATCCTCAAAACGCCTTTTTCAGATTTGCATTTTGCGTCGAATGGGCTATCGCTCATATTTTTTATGCCTTCTAACTATTTTTCGCAGGAAACACACTTCTCGACTAGACTAAGACTAAAGTAATAGACTTAATAAATACCTGCATATTTATTACCCTTGCAAAATAAAATACAAAAAGAAAATCTCTAAAACAAATAAAGTAGGTATTGTAATGACTCGCTCAGCCACGACTTGTTGACTCGGCGGGTCAAGTGACTAGTGAGTATTAATTTAAATGTTTTTGGCAATGAATTATGATTAACTTTTGCACCAATATTGAAAATATTCTTTAATCTTGTTTGCCAATTTGCTGTATTAAAAAAGTAATACTTTTGGTACTATTTACATACTAAAAGGAACAATTTGAGAAACAAATAAAAATTTATTGCACAATAAAAACCTTAACGCAGCGCCTAGCCCAAAAAGTGTTTAAACTTTAAAAACTTACGAAGGCATGTCTTCGCTTTTGTTTATTATCATACATTTTTTTAATATTCAAAAGAAAAAATAAATACGTTTTTAAAAGTATAAGTAAATACAGAAAGTTTACCATCTATATTTTTATTTATCCTAGTTTTAGACTTTAAAAAAATCAAAACATTTGTTGTTCCTTTTAGAAAATAATCTCGATACACTTACTTTCAGTTTTAATTTTTAAACGTGTGATCTAAAACCGTTAAGTAATAAATTTATTTTTAATTGTTATTTATATTTGTATTAATATAATTGATTTTAGTATGTTTTGACTTTTTTGGAAAATGGGACCTCTTCGGTCCAAGTCCCGGGGTATAACAAACCGAGCCTGTTCAGCCCTATTGACCCCTATGAGATTGCAGATCGCCTGCAACAAAAAAGAAGAAAAACCCCCAAAACAAGCAAAAAAAATATATTAATCTACGTTTCGGTGGCAAGTCGGCCACCGTTGTTAAGATAAAACTAAAAGAAAAAATTAAACGAAATTTTAAAAAAATTGCTTTAAAAACTTAGGAAATTCCGATAGCTTTTTACTTTTTATGACGTTTTGTTATAAATGACATTCGGTTATTTGCTGGGACATTTATAGTATTCAAAAAGGCAAAAAGGGTGCTATGGTGTTAATTGATATTAAGTTTACCTGAATTTACTTCAGCATTAAGCATAGGTAACCATGTATTATTTAAATTAACAGATATTGATGCTACACATTTATCTTTATTTAGTAAAATAAATGTACTTTTCTTTATTTTACGTTTTTTTTTTTAAGTTTCCTTGGCTAAAATGATAAAAGCATTCCAGTTTATTATGTGGTTATTATCAAATGCATGTTGACAGGTTTTTGATTTGTGAAATTCAATAATAACCACATAATAAACTGGAATGCGTTAGTTGCGTTGGTCTATTTAAAGTCATATTCAAGTGCTTACTGAAGTAATAATCAAATATTTAAAAACAACTTAATTGAAGATACATTTTTTTATTTTATAAGTCAATTAAAATATCTAAATAACATTCTTTTAAAACATAAAAATGATAAAAGTATTTTTATCGCCATTTATGTAGGTTTGCTTGATGTAGTACCTAACTGAAAAATATTGGTTTTGAACCAAAATAAGTGAGAGTTAATTTTAAAGTCATCGACAAAGTGAAGTCAACAATCTTTTAACGAGGGCACTCTCCCAATAAATTTGCTATTAGGACGTTTTATTCATATAATTTAAATGCGTTACGACGACAAGGGCGCGTGCTAGCTCAGATAAAATCTTGATGTTATCAAATCGGAAAGGGAGGGCAACTATGCATGATGGCTAATACAAGGCCCCATTAAATGATTATCTAAGCAAACAAAAATCATCTATTTAATTAGAAACGCACCGGAAACCCGTCGTTTGGGGTCGCGTGCGACTCAACACCGAAAATATGTGGCCAAATTTTAAGTAATGTGCATTTAAATGGACAACATTTAGCGGTCTACATTGCAGTTCAAATTATGGGGTCTTTGACTTCCTTATGTAATAAAATACCTTTAATTGCAGTTGTGAGTTTTAAAGTAGTTATATTAGAAAACTGAATTAGAAAAGGTAAATTTGTTATTTAAATAAGTTATTGGTTTTTCCTAAAGACATATTTAAAAATTAAAAATAGTCCACCAGCAAGTTGTCTGTATTAGAAAATAGATTTTTCTTCTATAAAAAGATTAACGTTAAAGACACTTTAACATATTTCGCTTTTCTTGGACGTTTAATCTACAAATAGTTCTTGACAGAAATTATTTTGTCTTTAGGTAAACAGAATTAAGATTAATTTTAAAATAAACAAGATGTAATTGACTCTTAAATTGCAGGTAATTATTAACAAAGATTACTTTACTTTTACGGATTGTTCACCCAAACCTTAATTTTCACCTATGTTTTTTAATGTTTATCTTTAGTCGACAGCAGAGATTAATGCCCGGTTGCACCGGCTATCTTAGGTGGCACTTAATCTAAGGTTAACCTTATCCTACAAAAATCCTTTGCACGAGCTGGATTGTCGCATAAGTGTATCTTAAACCTAATAAAAACTTAAGCCGAAGAATTTCGTGGTTTAAGGTCAATATTCTAACCTAAAAAATTGTTTACGTGTTTGGTTTTTCCCTAGTGTTCTGTGTTAATTTAGAAATATGAATTTCATACATCCAATTGACGACGACGACGAGTTAGATGAACTAAATTTTGTAATTTTTGGGATTCCTAGAATAATTTATATTAGAAATGAATACTTTCACAGTTTTAATGATGAAACATTCTTCAGAAGATTTAGAATAAGTAAAGAAACTGCCCTTTATTTATTACAATTAATTGAACCTCAGTGAGAATTTCCATATAACTTTGTAAGTGATATTACTAGTCAGCTGTTTTTTTTTAAATTAAATTTTATTTTAGGAACAACGCTGTAGCGCCAATCAATCAGTTATTATTATTTTTACGCTTTTGTGCTACGGGAACTCATTATTCCTGTATAGCTGATTTTGGGGGACACATTCTTTTAACAGTGTGTAGGATTATTGTGAGAGTAGGAAGAGCTGTAGCACAGCTTTACAATAGATTTGTGAAAATGCCTCAAAATCAAGAAGAGATTAATATGAATCAATTAAAATTCTATAAAAAGCCACGGTTCCCAAGAGTTTTGGGTGTTATTGATTGCACTCATATAAAAATTCAATCACCAGGTTTGTAATTAAAAAAATAAAGATATTGAACCTGTATAAATAAATAAGCTAAAATGCTAATTTACAAAAATTATTACACTTTTTCAACACTTAGTTACACGCACTTATCATTTATATTTTTTAAGGAGGAGCTGATGCGGAGGTTTTCCGAAATAGGAAAGGATACTTCACTATTAACACCCAAGTCATTGGAAATGCAGATCTTAAAATTATGAATGTGGTGGCAAGATGGCCAGGGTTCACACATAATGTGACAAATTTTAATAACAGCCGTGTAAGACATAATTTTGAAGATAATATTTTTCAAAATGGTCTTTTGCTAGGTAATTAGAGTAATTTTGTAACAAAAAAAACTTTATTAAGTAATATTTTCTTTAAAATTAGGTATGAAGTAATATTACCATAAAATGTAGTATTATTTTTAAGAGATAGCGGACACAATGTAAGGTCATATTTATTAACTCCATTATTGAATCCGATTACTCCAGAAGAGCAGCTTTATAATGAATCTCACATAAGAACCCGGAATATTATAGAAAGATTATTGTTGGAGTGTAGAAAAGGCAGTTCCCTGTGTTAGCTTATGGATGTCGGATGAAACTTCAAACAACTTTAATGATAATAGTTTCTCTCTCAGTATTACATAATATATGTAGAGAAAGAAATGAAGAGGATCTACCAGATCCAGATGATTTGCAGCTATTTATAAGAACAATGGAAGAAGATGAAGTTCCAAATGTTCCATTATATAATAATGATGTAGCAGAAGGATTTGATCTGCGTAGAAATTTAATTGAAAATTACTTTCAGTTTTTAAATGAATAGCATAGTAACCTATTACCAAAAAATATGTTAATTCAGACTGTAAAAATTGTTTGAACTTTAAAATAATTTTTGGTAGTTTTATACTTTAAATAAAAAAATGGAATTTTAAAAATATTGTTTTATTTAAAGAACTCAATATTTATTATAATGCATAACATTATAACTCTTAAAATACTAACAAGAAAAATAAAAACATAAGTATTCTATAAATAAACAAAAAATAAACTCTTAACACTTTAATACATATCTAAATAGAAGTGCATTAAGGTACATAACAAAAAGGAACTTCTGGTTTAAAAATATTTGCTTAAAATAATAAACTTAAAATTGGAATTCTTCTGTTCCAAATAAACGGCTTTCATTTTTTTTTTAACTGGAGCTCTCTTTATTTCTTTATTGTCCTCTTTTCAAGTTTAAATAAAATTTCTTCCCGTTCTTTTTTAATATCAAGGTTTTCTTTTTTCAGCCTTAAAAAAATCAAGTTTAATTTTTGCCAAACTTGAAAACTCTTCGCTTAGCTCACTGGCTGGCCGATGAATTTTGGGGGGTTTTCTCTGGGTCCCCGAGTGTGCAACTCCTCTGAAATTGGTCTTTTGGGGCCCTTTTGCTGCCACTTTATTCCACCCCTTTTAAAAAGTGTTAAATGTTATAAAAAAAGGCATGATTGCAATAAAGTATTTCCCTATTTTTTTAATAGATAAAAAAAAAATTTTTTTTTAAATTGATAAATTTTTTTTTTTCTAATTATAAAAAAAATATGTATTTTTTTTGACAATCTTTTACTTGCCTTTGGTTCTTTTGATACATAAGCTGATTCAGGCTGATTTTTTTTGTTTTGAGGTTCTGATAAAATTATGATCATCTTCAATATAAATTGTTTGTTCTTTTTTTTTAAAAAAGGGGGGAGTCAATTTCTTTACTTGTTTTTTTTATTTCCCCCGAAAAAAAATTTTCCCCGCCCAAAAAAAATTTTTTGTTTTTAAATGAAATTTTAAAAATTTTAAATTTTTGGTAATTATTGCATTTTTCGGTTTTCTTCTATTTTTGGATTATATGGTAAAATTTTTATATAGTCATATTCCGGGGGTTCAAAATTTTTTCCGGAAAAGGGGAAAATTTGTGTTTTAATTTTTTTTTTTTTAAATTTTTAAAAATTTTTAAAAATTACCATTGATTTTCTCCATATAAGGGAAAAACCCCCCATTATGACAAGGAACGTCAGCAGCAGTGTTCCCAAAAAGGGCCCCTTTTCGAATTTTTTCCCCTTTTTTTTCAGTTGAAAAAAAGGGAAAAAAAACCCAACCAAAATTAACCATGACCAACTGTTTAAAAAAATTTTCGACCCCCTAGCCCCATGGTTAGTTTTTGCAAAGCACTTTTTTTTTACCCCAATTATTTTTTAGAAGAACCAAAAAAAAAAAAATTTTTGATGGCCAAAAAATTTTTAAGTGGGGCAACACTGTTGATATTATTTTTTTTTGAAAAGAAAAAAAGAAGTTTTAAATATTGATTTTTTTCTAACCTATATTTTTTAAAAAAAAATTTTAAAAGTTTTTTTTCCCTTTTTCTGGTATTTTGTAAAAATTTCTGTTTCGGGAGTTTAATAAAAAAATTTAAAAATTTTTAAACTTTTTTCCCCCCCGCCCACCTAAATTCACCCCCGGGTCCAGTAATTTTTTTGGGTTTTAAAAAAAAAAATTTAAAAACAATTTCTTTTTTCCCCCTAGATTTTGTACCCCAAAATACTTAAATGTAATTTTTTTAAAAAAAAAATTAAAACCAAAAAAGCAAAAAACCAAAAAATTTTTTAAAATTCCCTTTTGGGGGGGCGTTCACCATTGTACAGAGGAAAGTCCCCCTTTTTTTTTTATTTTTCTCTTTATTTCTGCTACCTTTTTCAAGGCTTTTATTTTCGTATAATTTTCCAAGGCCCTTTTTTCGGGGAAAAAATCTTCAGGGCTTTTGAATTAAAAAATGCTTTTATCTTCTCCCAAGCTAAATTTTTTTTTGGGGGCCCTGTAAAACCCCTCCTTTTTTTTATTTTCAACTTTTTGTTTAAAACTTATAAACTCGCCAATAAAGTTTTTAGGGGAAAAAAAATTGGGGGGGTTTTTTTTTCCTTTTTTTTTGAAAAATAAACGAACTAAAATTTTTTTAAAAAAATTTTTAAAAATTTTTTTCCCCCTTTTACGTGATCGAAATCGAATGACAATTTTCAAGCATCAAGCAGCAGCTAACCAACCGAAAAAACTAAAAAATTACTAAAAATGTAGTTCAGGCCAATAAAACTTACCAACCCTTTGGGGAAAGAAAAAGGGAAAAAAAATTTTTTTAAACAAAAACCAAACCCCCAAAATCCCCTTTTGTTGTTTTTAAATAAGTGAAACGATGCAACCGGGCAAAACTTTTTTTCCCCCGACAAAAATGCAATGGGGACGATATTACCGAAGAGGGTTTAAATTTTTTGGGTTTAAAAAAAAAAACATTAAATTTTGGAAATTTATCTATGGGTTTTTAAAAATTTAATAACAATTAAATTATAAAAAGCGCGTTAATTAAAATTTTTTCCAAAAAGTTTTTCCTTTAGGAAATTTAGGTTATAATAAAATTTGTTGATGATTTTTATTTTCTTTGGGGTTTAAAAGTACACAACCTAATAATTCTTTTTCCAATTCGTTCTGACTAAAAGGGTTTTTCCAAAAATTTTTTTTCAGGTGTCAAAAAAAAAATAACAAAAAGGGGGATTAATTCGTAGCAGGCCCTTCTTGGGGCCCCCCTTTTTTCCCTTTTAGTGGTTAGGAAACCTGTTATTTGAACCCAAAATAAAGGTTACCAAAAAAAGAGAAGCTTCATACTGCCAAAAACCCGTATGTCGTAATGGTGCCCATCCTGCATTGTTTTTACTGGGGAAAAAAATTTTGAGAAGAAAATAAGTTCGGAGTTAAATTCCCCTCCATAAAAAAAACCCAAACTGGTCAAAAGCCCCGGGGGACAAATTTTTCCTTTTTTTGGGGGGTTAAGTATTGGCTTCCGAGTGGGGTTCTAATTAGCCCATTACAAATTAGTCGATTCAAATACCATTTCAGAATGTTGACCCCCGAAAAAAAAACCCCCTTTATTAAAAAAAAAATTTTCTTTTTTGCCTCATTCTC
Organism: Listronotus oregonensis; assembly: GCA_019359885.1. NCBI lineage: Eukaryota > Metazoa > Arthropoda > Insecta > Coleoptera > Curculionidae > Listronotus > Listronotus oregonensis. The sequence goes on along the minus strand of JAHBCN010004084.1, from coordinate 295 downwards.
CATTTGATTGAAATTGTCCAAATTTATGGACCAGATTATTTTATAAAGGGAAAAAATTTCTGTTTTTACAACGCTTTTTTTTTGCTTCACCTGACCATGATCTATGTAAGTAACTTTTAACAATTTTTTTTAATTTTAAAAGTCGATTTTAAATTAAAAATTTTTAGGGGTCAAAAGAATGACAAGCAATTATTTTATAACTTTGATCTAGATGACCAGGTTCATTTTTCTTAAAATGAAATACTTTTGGGGGAACGCAAACAAAAAAAACAAAAACGCTTTTTTTAAAAAATTG
>JAHBCN010004083.1:0-67130 GCA_019359885.1 Listronotus oregonensis | reverse complement strand
CATTTTAATGCTTAAACAAATCAGATGTTTGTGTTTAGGATTTTTTGTAACGCAAGAAAACTCATTAAACTCTTTTTAGTCTTGTATTCTTTTGTTATCAAATAAGAAAAATAAATAATTTTTTTCTATTATTTGGGTGTCCTGTATTTCTAATCATATGTTTGACATTCCTTTTCATGTCTCTTATGTTTGACATTCATTTTCATGTCTCTTAAAAAGTTTAAAGAGAATTTTCGGTGATGTAGTGGGTTCTTTAATGACATTTTTTTATTTTCCTATGCGCATGATTTACCGCATTATTTTTAACTAATGAAATTTAATTAAAACACCCCACCACTACCGAATCGCCAATTCGAATTAAGAATCCAGTCACCTTATTGCATTTTTCTTACGACGCGACGGCAGATATAATGCCGCTGGATCGACTACTTTTGGCACCAAACCACAAGTCTGCAAGTTCTCTTACCTCCTAATTTATTAATCACGATGACAGTTTTTAATTGGCGGGATGACAGAAAGCTTTCAGGTTGGATTGCTCACTGACCTGTTCATGGGGAGTGTGGGTTTCTGATTAAACTTTTTAAATTTCTGTTAAAGGTATCTTTAATTTATTAAAAAAATATTATTTATAAAAGATAATAACTTTCAAAAATTAAACATATAAAAATCTTGTTTCATAAATTCTAAAAAATAAATCATTTTATATTAAGTCACAGTCAGCCTTTAATTTTGGCTTATCAATTTCTCAAATTCTGATTCTTTATTAGCTCAAAGGTCATAGTTGGGATGTATAATCTAAGTTTAGTCTTGACTTAAATTATTTAAATTACATAAATTAAATATTTTTTTTTAAGTAATGCTCGAGTTACCGTTTTTTTTAATATTTTTGGTATAATTGTTTTCTTTTTTTGTTTGTTATTGATTTATTTAAATTAAATAAAAGAATGTGTTCCCTGCACTAAAGAACTTAGAGACAATTTTTCTTTTCTACATATTTTGGCAGATTCCATATTTGATAGGTTTATCATCCTTATTTATGAGTTTACAAAAAAATATGTAACAAATAGAAATATTGATTAAATATAAACAAATATTACCTAAAATGGAAAATATTTGTTATGGTAACTTACATAATTATTGCTTAAACAAAATCAGATGGGTTTAAAATAAGAAGGTTAAGAAACCTGCGAAACTTCCTTTTAGTCTTGTTTTCTTTTGTTAGTAAAGTAGAAAAACAAATATTATTTTTTTCTTTCATTTAGATGTTTTATACTTATCGTTGGCATTCTTTCTTATGTTTTAAAAAATGTCCACAGAGGATTTCGGGTAATTCGGCCGGTTCTTTGGTGATATACATATTTTGTTTTCTCTGCATTTGCTGCGATGCTTAATCATTCTTGAAGCCCCCTTCGTAATGGTGCTTTTCGGTAGAGTTTTACCGAATTTCAACACCAACTTATTAAAATAAAGTCCTTTTAAGCGATGACAAATCTGGCGATTTTGTACAAACTTTGATGAGACGGAATCGCAACTTGGAATAGAGGCCTTTGTTCTTTGCAAGATATGTTTTATCTTAAGACGAAGATATAAATTACACCTTCACCTTGATTTTCTAAGCATATTGTAAATAATTTCTTGTTAACCGAAAGAAGTCAAATATTTTACAAGCCGAAATTAACTTTTTAAAAGTAAAACAAGATATAAATGTTTATTAATTTTATTCTGCTATCTCCTTTTCAACCTTCATTTTTTGTAGTCGAATTTTATCCTTTTGACTTATTTCATTCAGCCTTATGTCAAGAGGGCTCCTGATATTTGGGACTTTACTTTTAGATGTAGAGTGGCCTTTTGAAGCCAAACAACGACTGATTATTTTTCTTTCCCAGTTTGTTTCAAAAGGACCAAAAAGAAAATTCAACCCATTTCATAAATATTTTATTTGCTCATGGGCTATAAAAAAAATGTTGTGCGGTTAACCTTTAGAAAGCTGTCCAATTATTATCTGCAATAAAATAACAGTTTTTTATTTGTAAATAATTTATTGCTTGCTAACCATCCATATAGTGGTTAATGGTTTATTAATGTACTGCATTCTTTATACTCGTGTCCTCTTTATTTGTTTTTTTAAAAAGGGTGTAAATGATTTTTTTTTTTTTTTCATGGTTGGTGTTTTTCCGTTTGCCATTGTTTGTTTTTTTTTTTTTTTTTGGGTTTTTTTTTATTAGAAAAAAAAAATTTTGGACTTTTTTTTGAAATTATTTTCCTTTTGAAAAAAATAATTGCTAAAACTTTTTTGTTTTTCTTGGTTATCTTGTTAATAAAAAGTTTAAAATCTTTTTTTTTTCTGGTGGAAAGGGGTAAAAAAATTACACAATTTTTTAAAAATAATAAAAAATATCTTCCCCCAAAAAAAAATTAAAATTTTTTTTTTTTCTTTTGTCCCTATTTTGGCAGGTTACATTTGGTGTCTTGTACTTTTAAGTTTATAAAGGATGTTGAGAATTTACTTTTTTTGGTGCCCGGGGGTTTTTTTGTTTTTCGCCCCTTTTTGGGGTTCTAATGAGGCTGTCTATTCTTTTTTTTAAAAATTCGGGATGAAAATAATTCTTGAACCCCTTTTAAAAAAAATTGCTTTTTAATATGGTTTTTTCTTTTTTTTTTCCCCCTTTAAAAAATTTGAAAACTTCTTCCTTTTTTTTAAACGTTGACAAATCTCAAAAAAAATAAGACTCAAACCAACTTAAACCCCTTATTTTATTAGCTCAAAGGTTACAGTTAGGGCTAGTCTAAATTTTAAATTTTTGGGGGGTTTTTTTTTTATATAAAAAAAAAAAATTTTAAATTTTTTTTTTTTATTTTAAAATTTCTTTACAAACGTACCCTATTTATATTTTTTCCCCGGGTAATCGGCCGGTTCTTTGGTGGCATACTTTTTTTTTTTTTCCCCCGCACTTGGGTTTACGGGGGGTGTCTATTTTTCATTCTGGGGGAAAATTTTAAGTCTTTTTTAAAAAGCTCCCTTTATAATGGTTTTTTTCGGAAAAATTTTTACCTTTTTTTTGTAGATTTTGGTGCTTTTTTGTCGATATCTTAATTTTGGGGATGACTGCCACTTTCTTATCTTGTAGAAAAAAATTTGCATAGGATTTTTCCCCCCCTTTTTTTTGGGCTCCCTTTCCCCAAAAATTTCTTTTGTTAAATCTTTTTTGTCTTTAAAACAAACTATTCCTTTTAGCTTTTGGGGGGTTTTTAACCCCCCAATTTTACAGTTTTAAATTTTAATGTAAAAATGACCTTAAAAATTTTTTTTTTTTCCTTTTTAAATTTTTTTTTAATTACAGAAGGTTAAAAATTATATTTTGGGTTTTTCCCCCTTTTTTAATAAAAGTGTAAAATATATGCCCGGGGACCAAAATTCCACATTGGGGGGTTAAAAACGTTATTTGGTTTCCTTTTTTTTCTAATGTTTCGGTTTTTTGTGGGGCCCAAAAACTAGATGTTTTCTTGGACATAATAGAAAAATAATAAAAAAAAAAAATTTTTTCCTTTTAAAAAAAAAATTCAAAAATTTTTGTTATATTTAAAAAATTTTATATTATATTGGCTAATATTTTCTTTTTAAAAATTTGGGTTTTTAATAATCTCTTAATCCCCAAAAAAATTTTTTTTTTTCCCAAACACTTCTTGAGAGATTGGGGGTTTTTAAAAATAAGAACTTTCCTTAACAATGGCGTATATGACATTTTTTTATAAAATATTATTAAAAACAAAAAAATTTTTTTTTAATGCCGTTTAATTACGTTTAATTTTTTTGGGCCCAAAAAATCCTTTTTTTTTTTGGAAAAATATGTTTTATCTTGAGACGTAGATAAAAATTATTTTCACTTTGTTTTTTTGAGCATATTTTAAAAAAATTTTTTTTTAACCCCGGGAAGAAGTAAAATTTTCAAAAAAATTAACTTTCAAAAAAAAAAACAAGATATAAATATTTATTAGTTCCATTCTTATCCCTTTCCAACCTTTTTTTTTGACTAACTTTACCTTTTGACTTGTTTCAGTCAGCCTTATGTCAAAGGGCCCCTGATTTTGGAACTTTACTTTAAGATGTAGCGGGCCTTTTTAAGCCTTACAACGCTGATTTTTTTCTTTCCCAGGTTGTATCAATAGAATATAAACACACAAAAAGGGAAAAACAAATCAGCATTTCATAAATATTGTATTTGGTCATGGGTTAAAAAAAAAATTTTTTGGGGTTAACCTTTGGAGCTGTCCAATTATTATCTGCAGTAAAAAACATTTTTTAATTTTAAAAATTTATTACTCGTTTTTTATCCATTAGTGGTTAATGGTTTTTAAATGTATATGTTTCTCTTTTTTGCTGTTTAAGGGGGGTAAATGTCTCTTTTTATTTTTTTATAGTTGGGTGTCATTTTTTTCCTTTTCTATTTTTTGTATTTTTTTATATTTTTTTGGGTTTTTTTTCAAAAAGGGAAAAGTAAAACTGGCACTTATTGAAAATTCTCCCTTAAACAAAAAAAATAATTGCTAAAATTTGTTTTTATTTTTTTTTAATAATTGTTCAAATTAAAAGTTTATAAATCTTCATTCAATTTTTTGGGGTAAGGAAATAAATTCAAATTTTTTAAAAAATTTTGGAAAAAACCTAAAAAAAAATAAACTATTTTCCTTTTGTAGTATTTTGGCATTTACATTTGATGTCCTGTACTCATTATATTTTGGTTTTTTTTTCATTCCTGTTTAAGTTTAAAAAGGTTTTGGGAATTGGGGGGTTTTTTTAATAACTTTTTAAAAATTTTTTCCCCGTTATTTTAATGGGGCTGTCTATTTTGATACTGTTGCTCCAACAGCTTAGTAATTCTTGAACCCGCCTTCATAAATCTTTTCCCCAAAGGGTTTTTTGCATTATTTTTAATTATTAAATTTAAAAATTTATCTTTTTTTTTTAAAGTTGAAAATCGTAATCGAAAAAGACTCTGTCAACTCAAACTCTTATTCATTGTTAGTTAAAAGGTTCAGTTGAACTAGTCTAGTGTAGTCTTAATTTAGGTGTTTTTCATATAAATAAAAATTGTTAAATTATTCTTTTTTTAATTTTTTCAAACTATCCTTTTTTTAAATGGGTAATTCGGCCGGTTTTTGGTGGCATTTTTTTATTTTCCCGCGCCTTGGTTATAATAAGGGTGTCTATATTTTCATTTCTGCCGGAAGATGCTTATAATTCTTGAACTTCCTTTATAATGGTGCTTTTTGGTAAGTTTTCCCATTTTTTAATTTTATTAAAAAAATAAAAACCCCTCCTTATAAACAATGACAAATCTGGCGATTTTGAAAACTTTGTAGACGGGTTGTAACTTGGAAAAAAAACCCCCCAATCCAATTATATTACAAACTCCTCTGTTTAATTATTTTTTTCCTTCTAACCATCTACGTTATCAAGTTTGGCATTTTGGTTCCCCCCCCACGGGTAAATTCTTCACCCCCAACCTCACTAATTAGCCGATCGTGAAATCAAAACAAAAAGCATTGCATTGTCATCTTCGGTCCACTTGCTGGTGATCTTGGTGTTTGAAAATTTCTTTTTTCCAAAAGGTTTCCTTTGTTTAATTTTTTGGTTTGACATTTTTTTGGCCCGCCCTGATGGCGTTTTTTACCTCTTTAAGGTAAATTTTAAAAGTGTTGCAAGTGCGACTTCTTATAACCTCTGCGGGTGCCAAACACCAAAGCAGTTTCTGCTGACTTTTAACAGTTAATTAAAAAAATGAAAGAAATATTTTTATTTAAAAAAACCTCCTTTTTTGTTCATCCAAACCACTGGACTTCGATACCTTTTTTTAAATTTTCTTATAGCCAATTTTTTTTCTATTATGTCAAAAAAAAATCTCTCTTTTCACATTAAGGTCCCGGGGAAAACCCCCAAATACGATTTTTTGGTCCGGATGGTTGATTGCTTTCAACTTTCCCCAAACAGGATCAGCTCCGAAGCTAGCTCCTAGCCGGGGGGAAAATACTTGGTAACAGTTTCCCATTCTCTTTGCAAACTACCCCCACTTGATCTTTTCATAACGAAATTTTATCGTTTAAATTGGACTCGATTTAAAGGCACTATAATACCATTTTTTGAACTGACATAGTGTAATAAAGTTTCTGTTACCCACCTCTGATTATTCTAAGTATAACTTGTTTCGTCCGCTCATTTCTCTACTAAACCCCTCATTTTTAGATGTTGGTTACTTTTCGTATCCTAGTAATATTCGATATTTAATCTTGGGATAACTGCCCTTTCTTATTTGCTGTAGTATAAATTTGCATAAATTTTCGTTTCCTCCTTCGGTCTGTCTTCTATTTTTTTTTTTGTTAAATCTATTTAGTCTTGGGGGAACAAAATATTGCTCCTCAGATGTTGTATGCGTCAACCCTAAGTTTTACAGTGTGATTTTTAATGTAAGTACTCGGCTGACGCTAGATTTTTTTTTTGCATTTTTGAATGTTTTTCTAATTACAGAAGGTTGAATGTTATATTTTAATTTTTTTTCCTTTTAAATGAAAGTATAAAAGGTATGCAGTTTGGGGATTTTCTTTCTTGATAAAGATGGGTGCTTTACCTGTACCATAATGCCACATCTGGGTTAATTTATTATTTGTTTCCATTTTGTCTAATCGTTTCGCGATTTTTGTAATCTGGCGGTAGAAGTTTATTTCTTAAGTGTATTTAATAATATTGTTATATTTATAAACTGGATTATATTGGCTAATATTTTGTCCTTAAATTTGGGTTTTTGTTAATAAACTTTTAAATTTCCCACAGAAACATTTTACTGAGTCGACACTTCTTGAGAAATCAGGTTTATAGAAAATACGAACTTTCCTAAACAATGGCGTTTATGACATTATTTTATAGCTTTTTTATTGAAACCAGAAAAAATTCTTATAATGCCGTTTAATTACGTTTTAAATAATTTTCCAGTTGTAAGGTTTAAAGTTATCTTTTATTCTTTGGCAAGATATTTTTTTATCTTAAGACAAATATATAAATTACACCTACACTTTGATTTTATGAGCATATTGTAAATAATTTGTAACCGGAAGAAGTCTGTGATGTGTAAAGTCTTAAATTTGTTAAGTTTTTTAGCTGAAATATTTTTTAAGCTAAAATTAACTTTAACAAAAGAAAAAAGGCAAATAAAATTTATTAGTTCTAATTTGCTATCTCCTTTCCAATCCTTTTTTGAAGTCAACTTTTTCTTTTGACTTATTTCACTTAGCCTTGTGTCAAGAGGGCCCCTATATTTAAACTTTACTTTAGATGTGGCGTGGCCTTTTTAAGCTTTACAACGACTAATTATTTTTTTTTTCCAGTTTGTATTAATAGAAGATAATACACATTCAAAAGAACCAGAAAAGAAAATCAACATTTCATAAATATTTTATTTGCTCAGGGGTTTTAAAAAAAAAAATGTCGTGGGTTAACCATTAGGCAGCTGTCAATTATTATCTGCAATAAAAACACGCTTTTTTATTTGTAATTAATTTATTACTTGTTATTATCCATAAAGTGGTTCATGGTTTATAAATGTACTGCACTTCTTTATACTCGTGTCCTCTTTATTTGCTGATTAAGGGTGTAAATGACTTTTTTTATTTTTCATGGTTGAGTGTTTTTCCGTTTGCCATTTTTTTATTGTTTTTATCATTTAGGGTTTTCTTTTATTAGACAAAGAAAATAGAATTGGCACTTTATTGTAGAAATTACTGCCTTTCTGTGCAATAAAAATAATTGCTAAAACAATGTTTTTGATTTCTTGGTTATAACTTGCTTCAATATTAAAAGTTTATAAATCTTTATCTTATTTTCTGGTGGTAAGGTAAACAAATTACACAATTATTTAAATACCATAGAAAAATATCTTCTCCGCAATAAAAAAAATTAACATATTTTTTCTTTTGTACGTATTTTGGCAGGTTCCACATTTGGTGTCTTGTACTGTGTAAGTTTATAAAGGATGTTGAGTAATTGTACGGTTTTTTGGTGACATACAGTTTTTTAGTTTTTCGCACGCTTGATTCTAATGAGGCTGTCTATGTCGTTGATTCTGATGCTCGAACGATGCTTAGTCATTCTTGAACCCGCCTTCATAATAGTGCTTTTTCAATAGGGTTTTATTGCATTATTTTTGACCTATTAAATTTGAAAACTTCATACCTTTTTTAAACGTTGACAAATCGTCAATAAGAAATAAGACTCTAACCAACTTAAACTCTTATTCATTATTAGCTCAAAGGTTACAGTTAGGAGCTAGTCTGAATTTAGTATTAATTTAGGTGATTTTTTATATAAATAAAGTATTGTTAAATGTATTCTTTTTTAGTTTAATTTCTTTACAAACGTATCCTATTTATAGGATTTCGGGTAATGCGGCCGTTCTTTGGTGGCATACATTTTTTGATTTTCCCCGCACTTGGGTTTACGGAGGGTGTCTATATTGTTCATTCTGCTGCCCGAACGATGCTAAGTCATTCTTAAAGCTCCCTTTTAATGGTGCTTTTCGGTAGAGTTTTACCGCATTTTGTAGATTTTGGGTACTGTTGTGTCGATATCTTAATTTTTGGTATGACTGCCACTTTCTTATCTGCTGTAGTAAAAATTTGCATAGGATTTTTGCCCCCTTTTTTGGGCTGCCTTCTAGATTATCTTTTTTTTAAATCTATTTTGTCTTTAGGAGCAAACTATTCCTCCTTAGCATGGTGGTATGTTGCCAACCCCAAGTTTTACAGTGTGTGATTCTAATGTAAGTACCCGGCTGACGCTAGATTTTGTTTTTGCCCTTTAAATGTTTTTCTAATTACAGAAGGTTAAATATTATATTTTAGGTTTTCCCATTTTTTAATAAAAGTGTAAAATATATGCACCTGTACCATAATGCCACATCTGGGTTAGTTCGTTATTTGGTTTCCATTTTGTCTAATCGTTTCGCGATTTTTGTAGCGCAAAATCTAGGTGTTTTCTTGAGACATAATAGAAAGTAGTATAAAAACTAATTTCCTTAAGTGTATTCAATAATATTGTTATATTTAAAAACTGATATTATATTGGCTAATATTTTCTTCTTAAATTGGTTCTGTTAATAATCTACTTAATCACACAAAAACATTTTTTTTTTGTCGCCGACACTTCTTGAGAGATCAGGTTTATAGAAAATACGAACTTTCCTTAACAATGGCGTATATGACATTGATTTTACAGAATATTATTAAAAACAAAACAATTTTTTATAATGCCGTTTAATTAGGTTTGAATTATTTTGGCCAGTTATCCTTTGTTCTTTGGCAAGATATGTTTTTATCTTGAGACGTAGATATAAATTACACCTACACTTTGATTTTCTGAGCATATCTAAATATTTTCTTACTAACCGGAAGAAGTCAAATATTTCACAAGCCAAAATTAACTTTAAGAAATTTAAAAGTAAAACAAGATATAAATATTTATTAGTTCCATTCTGCTATCTCCTTTCCAACCTTCTTTTTTTGACGTCGAACTTTATCCTTTTGACTTGTTTCAGTCAGCCTTATGTCAAGAGGGCTCCTGATATTTGGAACTTTACTTTAAGATGTAGCGTGGCCTTTTTAAGCCTTACAACGACTGATTATTTTTCTTTCCCAGGTTGTATCAATAGAATATAATACACACACAAAAGGGCAAAAACAAAATCAGCATTTCATAAATATTGTATTTGCTCATGGGTTATAAAAAAATTTTAGTGTGGTTAACCTTTAGGCAGCTGTCCAATTATTATCTGCACTAAAAACACACTTTTTTAATTTTAAATAATTTATTTCTCGTTTTATATCCATATAGTGGTTAATGGTTTATAAATGTATACTCGTGTTCTCTTTATTTGCTGTTTAAGGGGTGTAAATGTCTCTTTTTATTTTTTTCTATAGTTGGGTGTCAGTGTTTTTCCTTTTGCTATTTTTTGTGTTGTTTTTATACTTCAACTTCAACTTCAAAATGGCTTTATTGTCTTAAGTAAAAACATTACTCATAAACAAAGCTCACTTAAACTAAAAAAAACATTATAATAAATAGCATAGTACGTGATGTCAAAAAATACAGTTAAATAAAATAAAATAAAAAAAGGTGACCCCTTCCAAACCTTTCCTTCCTTTCTCCACATATAGAATATTTACACTGCTAAAAAAAAATAAAAAGATCTAATAAAGCATCAAAAACTTCGAGAATAAGAAGAAGAGGAAAAGGGTCATGTCAAGAATTAAAATAGCACAAAACAGCAATAAAAAAACAACATAGGTTGGTCATAGAAAAATGTAAAAAAAATGTAACAAGCCTCACACAAAACTATCATTTAAAAATTCCGTCAGAGAATAATAGGCCTTAGACAATAGAAGACCTTTCACTTCTCTCCTAAATCGCTTTTCCGAGGATATTTTCCGAATGGGCGCCGGAAGGTGATTAAACATTTTTTTACCATTATACACAAATGAGTTTTTTACCAACGTTGAGGACGGTATGGGAAGAGCAGTCACCCGCACATTTCGTGTTGGGTAAAAAGATTCTGCAGAAATTTCAGCCATAAATTTTTTCCTAACCAAACACACCGTTTCCAATATGAAAATACATGGCAATGTTAAAATTTTCTTAGCTAAAGAAGAGGTTTACAAGATTCGCGATGTTTAGCTCCACATATAAATCTAACAGCTCTTTTCTGCAAGACAAACACGCTATTAAACAGGAAATGAGCGCAAGAACCCCAAAAGCATATCCCATATCGGAGATGTGACTCAACGAGGGCATAGTACACGTTTCGAGCCACATGACTATTTAATTCCTGGGAAACGACTTTAACAGCATAACACCCTCTGGATATTTTTTTATTAAGTTGTAAAAAGTGCTGTTCAAATTTCAACTTATCATCGATGTATAGGCCCAGAAATTTATTTACGCAGGATTACTTATTGGATTGCTCTCTAGTTGCACATCCCTAAGCCTGCACCCAAAATTAATCATATTTGTCTTAGACACATTAAGGGTTAGGAAATTGGCGTCACACCAGTCTTTAATCTTAATTAAATCTGTCTCAATGCTCTGCTTCAATTCACCTCATCACGGCCGTGCCACAGAATGGTTGTGTCGTCAGCAAACATAGTAAACTCGCCCGATATGGGTAATCTGGCAAGATCATTGATATAAATTAAGAATAGCAGAGGACCTAAAACAGATCCCTGTGGAACACCCGTTGTTATTTTCATATATTCAGACTGACTGTTATTGAACAAGACACACTGATAACGATCCGAGAGGTAAGAAGAAAACCATTCCCAAGATTTTCCTCTAAATCCATAGACTTCAAGCTTGCTCAGCAGTACTATGTGATCTACACAGTCAAAAGCTTTAGTGAGATCACAGAATACAACCGAAGCAACCTCTCCATCATTAAGGCTCAGATAAAGGCTGTTAAGAAAAGAAAACACTGCATCACAGGTATTTGTGTCTTCCAGAAACCCGAACTGGGCAAGAGAAAGTAAACGATATCTAGTCAAAAACTAATCACACGCTTCTTTACAAGTTTTTCTATAATTTTTGCAGTGTTATGAGTAATGAAATCGGTCGAAAACAGGAGGCCTCTCAGTATCTCCACCTTTAAAAGTGGAATTACTGTTGCCAATTTTAAAAATGATGGAAATATTCCTACAGAAAACGACCAATTTATAGCCTCCACTAAAGCTTCTAGTGCCGAAACTGGAAGGTGCAAAAATATTTTAATTGAAATATGATCCCAACCGGAAGCATTTTTATTTTTGATTTCAGCAAAAACACCCATAATTTCTTCTATGTTTGTGGGATAAAGATAAAAAGGTCTCCCGCACTGAAACTCCATCAAGAAAGTATAGAGCGTCATATTTTTGTATAATTTGGCCAGACAGATTAGACGCCACAGTACAATAAAACGAATTGAAATCAGATGGGCTGATACCAGAATGTATCGCAGACTCACCCCTATTATTTAGATCATTAACGACCTTCCAACATTCTGTCTGTGGATTACTAGAATTATCAATTCGGTCAGAAAAATAAGACGCTTTAGCCAACCTGATAATTTTTCTATAAATTTTACGATATTTATTATAGTATGATACAAACGCTGGACAATCCATAAAAACTTTCTCATTTTGTGCAGTGATCGCATATTTTGAGCTGAAATTTTAAACCCTTCGTAAGCCAACACTTTTTGATTTTGTGCTTAATAAGTCTCAGCGGAAAAGCATAGGAAAACACATCCATCAAACCCACATGAAAAGCCTCCAGTGGATACTCAGAATCGAGAACAGCACGCCAATCTCTGCCCACACATAGTTGATAAAACCTGTCATAGTTCTTTCTAGTATACAACCTTCCATAACGTTTCGCTATCCTAGGTTGTTTTGTCAAAAGGTTAAAATCACACAAAACAGCCTCATGATCTGACAGACCCGCATTCACAACAGAACACTTAATGAAATTAGTATCTATATTTGAACATACATAATCAATCATTGATTTAGAATGTTTAGTTATACGAGTAGGATCATTAACATGCATTCTCAGACTAAATGAGTCAAACAAATTCGATAATATATTCATATTTGCGTGAGACTTGTTTAAAAAATCAACATTAAAATCACCCGCTAAAATAATATGTGAGTTTGTAGGAACTCCCAAAATGAGTAACTCGAGTCTGGATATAAAACAATTAAAATTAGTACTAGGCGGTCTGTATAGGCAAATAATAAAAACATTTAGCTTAACCGAGTGAACTATGGAGAATTCAAATTCCTTTTCAACTAGTAAGTGATTTAATTTATTAAAATCGACAAAATTATACATATTAAAATAAACATCTCGAACTAGCACGACAGTACCCCCATGAGAAAAATTTTTTCTAGAATAATTAGACACAACACAATAGTTTTGCAAATATATCTGTTCGCCCTCACGTAACCAGTGCTCTGTTAAAAGTAAGATACTAGGATAGCCAATACTGTCGACAAATAATTCAAGTTCGTTTATCTTACTTCTCACAGATTGCACATTCAAAAGCATTATTGAAAAATTATAATCTACTTTCTCTCTAAAAAAGCATTCTCCCCAGCACAATTATTGTTCGAATTTGGTAGAGCTTCTACAGATCTATTTTCAGTAGAGTTACCCACTTGAGAACAAAAATTTATCATTTTTGAACATATAAATTTACATAAAAGTTTTTCTGGTTATAAGACGGCTGCGATTATTTGATCTTTCGTAAGAGTGCATGAAGCTGTCTATGGATAAAAACATTGAGCCATTACTGTCCCCATTCAAGCAGTTCAGAAGTAAGTTGTTGTTTTCGTTAATAAAATTATTTAATACATTACGGTTTGAAGCAAAAGATGAACCAATCACAAAGAGGTTTGTTTTCTCTGAGATAGATATCAGATTATTTACTTCATTTTGTTTAATAGGTACACCTCTTAATGCATTTTCACAACCACTAAAAACCACTACATATTCGTTTTTGTCAACTGCCTACCATAGCTTAATGTTTCAGACACAATTTCACTAAACAAAACGTTCTTTTTATACTGGCAGTTTATATCATACTTGGCTTTGCCAAAGTTTTTAAAAAGAGTTGCACATCCTATTACATTATATTTGTCGCCAACAATTAAGAGTTGAGGTTTTTTAGTTAAATTATTTTGACTAATAGAAGCATTTTTATCTGGTTGATTATTTATGATATTATCATTTTTGCCCTTGCTATAGCCGGCATTAATAGAAGCATTGGCACTGCAGTGAATGGTTTCTTCTTTATTCAGCAGGTAATTTTTATTTTGTAATTTACACCTAAGCCTGGAGAGTTCAGTAGTATAAAGTGCATTATCACTTTCCAATGTTCGTATAGTTTCGACCATACTTCTGTTAATTTGATTCAGGTCATCTAGTTCTGTCTTCGCTATTTCGTGGGCAGACTTAATTAATGTAATTTCTTTTTTAAGATCTGTATTGATATTATTTATGTCAATAATTTCTCTATTCAAATGAGTAATTTGTTCGCTTTTTTGTTTAAGCTCTCCCAAGAACTTGCGTTCAGTATCTAAAACGTCGTCGGTAAAGTCCTGCGTTCTCCTTCGGACCTTTTTTAGATGAATATCTTTCTCCTTCAATTCTTTCTTAAGTTTTTCAAGCTCACATCTTAGGTTTTCCATATCCGACGCATAGTCCATTTTTGCCTGCTCTAGCTGCTTTTCATTTTCCCCTTTTAACTCTCCAATTTTAGATTTTAAGTCATTAATATAATCATCATTGTTTTGATGAAAATCCTCAATGCACTTTTTGGAACATAAAATTTTATGTCTCCGACTAATTTAAAGGACAGTCTTTCAATACAACTTTTGTGAAAGATGTTAAAACACACTATGCAAAAGTAGTTTTCTGTCTTTTTAACTTTAGGACAGCACTTAAAAAGTGTATCTGTGTCAGTCATAATGTGCAACAATAAAATTGAATAATTTAAAATCAAATATAAATAAACTTCCAAGTCCAGTCCTGGTTTCAATTTATGTTCCAATTGAGTGAATGGTATTTCATTGAATCTATATAAAAACGGGTCTCCACAAAAAAGATGAATCCTTATCTTCCTACACTGATAAGGGCAACCACATCCTTTCATAAATAAGAGTGTGTTAGGTTTTGTTATTATTTTGATGTTTTTTTTAACACAATAATTATTTAACCAAAAACATTTTAAACAGATTTGAACACACTTTTTTTCCGCACCAGACGACACCAAATACACCAATTAAAAGTACTTATAAACCAACAAAAACGCGCAAAAAACAAAACACAAATCTTCACTCGATCCAGCCAAGATCGATATTTAGGAATCGACCAAAACCGGGCTCAAGATGTTAGAGCTGTGAAGACCGAGCTTAGAAGCAATTACAGGCGACGTTTACGGATAATTTGGGAATCCGAATTATCTGGAATAAATAAGGTCCTTGCTACCAACATGCTAGCAGTACCTGTATTGCTTTACTCTTTTGAAGAGAGATAGTTTTTGTTTGGTTTTTTTTCTCATGTCTCTTTTCAAGTTTAAAAAGGATTTTGGGTAATTGGGACGGTTTTTAAGTGACATACTTTTTTAGTTTTTCTCACGCTTGATTTTAATGAGGCTGTCTATGTCTTTTCCAATAGGGATATTGCATTATTTTTAACGTATTAAATTTAAAAACTTTATCTCTTTTTTTAAACGTTGACAAATTGTCAATACGAAATGTCTCTTCGGTAGCGTATTGGTCAGAGTTTCGGCTCGCCATCCCGGCAATCCGGGTTCGATTCCCAGAGCCGGAGAGACACTTTTAGGTAGTAGTTATTTAAAAATAACGTCCTTGGTGGCATTATCGCGTTGTCTTAAAGGTGCTGTGAAATGCAACATTTGCATGTTTCAGTGCTTGGACAACGTTGACGGAACAACTGGGGAAGACATGGGATAAACACCGGAAAACCCGGCACTCACGGTACTTTGGTACTTAGGTTTATATATGTATATATAATCCGTAGGAAATAATATACATATATAATAATCCTTCGTGAGCTGTCATAAAAATAAAAATAAAAAAATAAGACTCCAGTCAACTCAAACTCTTATTCATTATTAGCTCAAAAGTTACAGTTGAGACCTAGTCTGAGTTTAGTCTTAATTTAGGTGATTTTTATATAAATAAAATATTGTTAAATGTATTCTGTTTTCAGTTTAATGTCTTTACAAACGAATCCTTTTTATAGGATTATGGGTAATTCGGCCGGTTCTTTGGTGGCATACATTTTCTGATTTTCCCGCGCACTTGGTTTTAATAAGGGTGTCTATATTGTTCATTCTGCTGCCGGAACGATGCTTAGTCATTTTTGAAGCCCCTTTCATAATGGTGCTTTTTCGGTAGAGTTTTACCGCATTTTTTAACTAATTTATTAAAATAAATAAAATCCCAGTCCTTATAAAGCAATGACAAATCTGGCGATTTTGTACAAGCTTTGATGAGCCGGGATTGTAACTTAGAATAAACGGCTTGGCCTAATCACAATTATATTACAAACTCCTATAGTTCTAATTATTTTGTTTCCATTGCTAGACCATCTACGTTATCAAGTTTGGCATTTTGGATTCCCCTGCCTACGGCGGTTCTTCACCACCAACCTCACTAATTAGTCGGTCGTGAAATCAACAACAACAAAGCTTTGCATTGTCACTCTTTGGTCCACTTGCTGGTGATCTTGGCTGTTTTGAAAAGTTTCTTTTTTCTCCAAGAAGGTTTCCTTGTGTTTAATTTTTTAGGTTTGACATTTTTTGGACTTCTGCCACTGATGGCGTTATTTTACCTCTTTAAGGATAAGAGTTATAAAAACGTGTTGCAATGTAGTCGACTTCTTATAACCTCTGCAGGGCTGCCAAACGCACAAAGCAGTTTCTGTTGACTTTTTATAGTTAATTGAAGAAAATAAAAAAAGACTTTGATCCATGTTTTTCGTCCATCATAAATTTACGGGGGACTTCGATACCTTTTTTAAGCTTTAATCTTACTTGCGCCAGTTTTTTAGCTATTATGTCAAAGAAAATATCTCGGTTTTTACTACACGTTAAGGTCCCGAGAAAATTCACCAAGATGACTAAGCATTTTTCAAGGATTGCGGATGGTTGATGGCTTTCAACTTCTCCACATAATCAGAATCAGCTCCTTGTAGAGCTAACTCGGGCTGGCGCGGCGGGGACTAAATATTTGGTAACAGCTCTTCCTATTCTCTTTGCAAGACTGCCCCCACTATGATACCATATATCATAAGGAAATTTTATCAGTATAAAGTATGGACATACGATTTAAAGGCACTATTATACTTACATTTTCCGAACTGACACTCGAGTGTAATAAAGTTTCTGTTACCGCACCTCTAGCATTATTCTAAGTATAACTTGTATCTAAAATCCTATACTATATTCTGTAACATTACAGTAGCCTTCGTCATGTGTTGATTTTGGTGTACTGTTTACGTATACCTAGTAATACTCACGTCGATATGTTAACCTTGGGATAACTGCCACTTTCTTATTTGCTGTAGTATAAATTTGCATAAGATTTTCGTTCTTCTCCTTCGGTCTGCCTTCTATATTTTTTTTTGTTAAATCTATTTCGTCTTCGGGAGCAAAATATTGCTCCTCAGCATGGTTGTATGCGTTAACCCTAAGTTTTATAGTGTGATTTTAATGTAAGTACTTGGCTGACGCTAGATTTTGTTTTTTGCAAATTAAATTTTTTTCCAATTACAGAAGGCTGAATGTTATATTTTAAGTTTTTGTCCTTCTTAAATGAATGTGTAAAAGATATGCAGTTTGTAAATTTTCTTTCTTTGCATAAGGATGGGTGCTTTACCTGTACCATAATAACACATCTGGGTTAATTCTTTATTTTGTTTCCATTTTGTCTAATCGTTTCGCGATTTTTGTAATCTGGCGGTAGAAGTTTTCCTTTTCGTTTCTACTAGGAGCGCAAAATCTATGTTTTCCTTTAGGACGTAATAGAGAGTAATGTTAAAATTGATTTCCTTAAGTGTGTTTAATAATATTGTTATATTTATGAACTGATATTATATTGGCTAATATTTTCTCCTTAAATTGGTTCTATTAATAAACTACCTAATTCCACGGAAGCATTTTACTTGGCCACCTACACTTCTTGAGAGATCAGGTTTATAGAAAATACGAACTTTCCTGAACAATGGCGTATATGACATTGATTTTATGGCATTCTATTGAAACCAGCAAAATTTCTTATAATGCCGTATAATTACGTTTAAACAATATTGGCCACTTATAAGGATTAAGTTATCTTTTGTTTTTTGGCAAGATATGTTTTGATCTGAAGACGAAGATATAAATTACACGTGCACTTTAATTTTCTGAGCATATTGTTAATGATTTCTTGCTAACCGGAACAAGTCAAATATTTCACAAGCCAAAATTCACTTTAACAAATTTAAAAGTAAAACGAGATATAAATATTTATTAGTTCTATTCTGCTATCTCCTTTCCAACCTTCTTTTTTTAAAGTCGAACTTTATCCTTTTGACTTATTTCAGTCACCCATATGTCAAGAGGGCTCCTGATCTTTGGAACTTTACTTTTAGATGTAGCATAGCCTTTTTTAACCCTCACAACCAGTGATTATTTTTCTTTCCCAGTTTGTATCAATAGAAGATAATACACACACAAAAGGACAAAAAAAACAACATTTCATAAATATTTTATTTGCTCATGGATTATAAAAAAATGTTGTGCGGTTAACCCTTAGGCAGCTGTCCAATTATTATCTGCACTAAAAACACACTTTTTTATTTTTAAATAATTTATTACTCGCTTGTTATCCATATAGTAGTTAATGATTTATAAATGTATACTCGTGTTCTCTTTATTTGCTGTTTAAGAGGTGTAAATGTCTCTTTTTATTTTTTTATATAATTGGGTGTCAGTGTTTAGTCTTTTGCCATTTTTTGTATTGTTTTTATAGTTTTTTGCGTTATCTTTTATCAGACAAGGAAAGTAAAATTGGCACTTTATTGTAGAAATTACTGCCTCATTATGCATTTAAAATAATTGCTTAAATAATATTTCTGTTTTTTTTTTAGTAATAACTTGCTTCAATACTAATAGTTTATAAATCTTTATCCTATTTTCTGGTGATAAGGTAAACAAATTACATAATTATTTTAATATCATGGAAAAATATCTTCTCCGCAATAAAAAATGAAACGTAGTTTTCCGTTTGTACGTATTTTGTCAGGTTCCATATTAGATGTCCTGTACTTATTATATGTTTGGCTTTTTTTCTTAAGTCTCTTTAAAAGTTTAAAAAGGATTTTGGGTAATTGGAACGATTTTTTAGTGACATACATTTTTTAGTTTCTTTCACGCTAGATTTTAATGAGGCTGTCTATGACGTTGATTCTGCTGCTTGAAAGACGCTTAGTCATTCTTGATTTACTGCATTACTGCATTATTTTTAACTTATAAAATTTAAAAACTTCATTTCTTGTTTTTAACGTTGACAAATCGTCAATATGAAATAAGACTCCAGTCAACTTAAACTCTTATTCATTATTAGCTCAAAGGTTACAGTTGAGAGCTAGTCTGAATTTAGTCTTGATTTAGGTAATTTTTATATAAATAAAATATTGTTTAATGTATTCTTTTTTGAGTTTAATTTTTTTTACAAACATATCCTTTTTATAGGATTTTGGGTAATTCGTCCGGTTCTTTGGTGGCATACATTTTTTGATTTTCCCGCGCACTTGGTTTTAATGAGGGGTCTATATTGTACATTCTGCTGCCCGAACGATGCTAAGTCATACTTGAAGCCCCCTTTATAATGGCCCTTTTTCGGTAGAGTTTTACCGCATTTTTGAACTAATTTATTAAAATAAATTAAATCCCATTCCTTTTAAAGTGATGACAAATCTGACGATTTTGTACAAGTTTTTATGAGACGGGATTGTAACTTGGAATAAACGGCTTGGCCTTATCACAACTATATGACAAACTCCTATAGTACTAGTTATTGTGTGTATATTGCTAGACCATCTACGTTATCAAGTTTGGCATTTTTTAATCCTCTACCTACGGCGTAAAGGTTCTTCACCCCCAACCTCACTAATTAGTCGGTCGTGAAATCAACAACAACAAAGCTTTGCATTGTCACTCTTCGGTCCACTTGCTGGTGATCTTGACTGTTTTGGAAAGTTCCTTTTTTTTTAAGAAAGTTTCCTTGTGTTTAATTTTTCAAGTTTGACATTTTTTGAATTTCTACTACTGATGGCGTTATTTTACCTCTTTAAGGATAAGAGTTACGAAAACGCGTTGCAATGTAGTGGATATCTTATAACCCCCGCAGGGCTGCCAAACGCACAAAGCAGTTTTTGCTGACGTTTTATAGTTAATTGAAGGATATGAAAGAAATATTTTTGTTAGAAAAGAAGTTTAAACCATGTTTTTTCGTCCATCATCAATGTACTGGGGACTTCGATGCCTTTTTTAAGCTTTAATCTTACATGCGCAAGTTTTTTAGCTATTATGTCCAAAAAAATATATCGGTGTTTACTACACATTAAGGTCCCGAGGAAATCCCCCAAGACAACTAAGCATTTTTCAAAGATCGCGGATGACTGATTGCTTTCAACTTCTCCATGCAATGTAGTCGACTTCTTATAACCTTCGCATGACTGCCAAACGCACAAAGCAGTTGGCTTCTGCTGACTTTTTATAGTTAATTGAAGGAAATAAAAAAAAATGTTTTTATTAGAAAAGAAGTTTTATCCATGTCTTTTCTTTCATCATAAATCTACTGGGGAGACCTTTTTTAAGCTTTAATGTTACATGCGCAAGTTTTTTAGCTATTAGGTCCATGAAAATATCTGGATTTTTACTACACATTAGGGTCCCGAGGAAATACCCCAAGATGACTAAGCATTTTTATTGGATCGCGGATGGTTGATTACTCTCAACTTCTCCACATAATCGGGATCAGCTTCTTGTAGAGCTAGCTCGGGCTAGCGCGGCGGGGACGAAATACTTGGTAACAGCTCTTCCTATTTTCTTTGCAAGACTGCCCCCACTATGATACTGTATATCATAACGAAATTTGATCAGTTTAAAGTATGGACATATGATTTAAAGGCACTATAATACTTACATTTTCAGAACTGACACTCGAGTGTAATAAAGTTTCTGTTACCGCACCTCTAGCATTATTCTAAGTATAACTTCGGCATGTGTAGATTTTGGTGTCCTGTTTACGTATACCTAGTAATACTTACGTAGATATGTTAATCTTGGGATAACTGCCACTTTCTTATTTGGTGTAGTATAAATTTGCATAAGATTTTCGTTCTCTTCCTTCGGTCTCTTTTATATATTTTTTTTTGTTAAAACTATTTCGTCTTCGGGAGCAAAATATTGCTCCTCAGCATGGTGGTATGCGCTAACTCTAAGTTTTACAATGTATGATTCTAATGTAAGTACCCGGCTGACGCTAGATTTTGTTTTTTGCACTTTGAATGTTTTTCTAATTACAGAAGGTTGAATGTTATATTTTAAGTTATTTTCTTTTTAAATGAAAGTGTAAAAGATATGCAGTTTGTGGATTTTCGTTCTTTGCATAAAGATGGGTGCTTTACCTCTACCATAATGCCACATCTGGGTTAATTCGTTATTTGGTTTCCATTTTATCTAATCGTTTCGCGATTTTTGTAATCTGGCGGTAGAAGTTTTCCTTTTCGTTTCTACTAGGAGCGCAAAATCTTATGGTTTCTCTTGGGACATAAAAGAAAGTAATATAAAAACTAACTTCCCTAATTGTATTCAATAATATTGTTATATTTATAAACTGATATTATATTGGCTAATATTTTCTCCTTGAATTGGTTCTATTAATAAACTACTTAATTCCACAGAAACATTTTACTTTGTCGCTGACACTTCTTGAGAGATCAGGTTTATAGAAAATAAGAACTTTTCTGAACAATGGCGTATATGACATTGATTTTATATTATTTTATTGAAACCAGAAAAAATTCTTTCAATGCCGTTTAATTACGTTTGAATAATTTTGGCCAGTTTTAAGGATTAAGTTATCTATTGTTTTTTGGCAAAATAGGTTTTGATCTTAAGACAAAGATATAAATTACACCTACACTTTAATTTTCTGAGCATATTGTAAATAATTTCTTGCTAACCGAAAGAATTTAAATATTTCACAAGCCAAAATTACCTTGAACAAATTAAAAAGAAAACGAGATATAAATATTTATTAGTTCTATTCTGCTACCTCCTTTTTAACCTTGTTTTTTTGAAGTCGAACTTTATCCTTTTGACTTATTTCAGAGGGATTCTGATATTTGGAACTTTACCTTTAGATGTAGCGTAGTCTTTTTACGCCTTACAACGACTGATTATTTTTCTGTCCCAGTCTGTATTAATAGAAGATAATACACACATCAAAGGACCAAAAAAGAAAATCAACATTTCATAAATATTTTATTTGCCCATGGGTTATAAAAAAAATGTTTTGCGGTTAACCTTTTGGCAGCTGTCCAATTATTATCTGCAATAAAAACACACTTTTTTATTTTTAAATAATTTATTACTTGCTTATTATCCATATAGTGGTTAATGATTCATAAATGTATACTTGTGTTCTCTTTATTTGCTGTTTAAGGGGTGATTATGTGTTTTTTTTTTATAGTTGGGTGTCAGTGTTTTCCTTTTGCCATTTTTTTTTGTATTGTTTTTATCGTTTTTTGAGATTTCTTTTATTAGACAAGGATAGGTAGGGTAAGGAAGGTAAAATTGGCACTTTTTTTTCTTATTTTCCGGTGGTAAGATAAACAAATTACACAATTATTTAAATACCATAGAACAATATTTTCTTCGCAATAAAAAATTAAAGTATTTCTTCTTTTTTACGTATATTGGCCGGGTCCACATTTGGGCCCTGTACTAACCATATGTTTGACATTCGTTTTCATGTTTCTTAAAAAGGTTAAGGAGTATTTCGGGTAATTTGGCTGGTTTTTGGGTGACATACATTTTTTGTTTCTTCACGTTTAATATCAATGAGGCTGGGTTATGAAGTTGATTCTGCTGCTCCAACGATGTTTAGTCATTCTTGAACCCCCCTCCCTTTATAATAGTGCTTTTTCGATGGGGATTTACTGCATTATTTTTAGTTTATTATATTTAAAAGTTTATCTTTTTTTTCGTTGATTAGAAATAAAAGTCCTCACCCTGTAGCATTTTACTTTTGGGTCGACTACTTTCTGCCTGTAACCAAAGGTCTGGCAGTTCCCTTACTTTTTAATTTACTTTTCTTAATAATTTTTTTAATTGGCGAGCTTTTGGGAAGCTCTCAGGTTAAATTCCACACTGACTTTTTCGTTTAGAATGGGGGTTTGGGTTTAATTTATTCTTTTCGTTGTAGTTTTTTCTTATTATTTGTTAACACAGTTTATTTACGAAAAAAGAACTTTCAAATATTTAACGTATACAAATCATGTATGATAATTTTTGAAAAATAATTGATTTTATATTGTCTTATTTTTAATTTTAGCTTCTTTATTTACCAAATTTTTGTTTATTATTAGCTTAAAGGTCACAGATGGGACCAAATCTGAGTTAATTCTTAATTTGGGCTATTTTTATGTAAATAGAATATTCTTAAGTGTATTCTCTTTTGGTTTAATTTCTTTACAAACGTATCTTTTTTGTAAAATAATATTTTATTAGAATTATAAATCTATTAAAATATTTAAAATACAAGGTTTTAATCGGGTATTCTACAAAGAATTAAAGATTATGTGTGGAACGAAATATAAACATTTACCAGTTTTATTCTGCTATCTTCTTTTTAACTTTCCTCTTTTAAAGTCGAACATCAACCTTTTGACTTATATCGGTCAGTCTTATGTCAAGAGGGCTCCTGATATTTGGGACTTTGCTTTTAGATGGGGCGTGGCCTCTTTAAGTCTGTTAACGACTGTTTTTTTAGAGTTTGTAATGACAGAAAATAATACACACTAAGAAGGACCATAAAAAATATTAACATTTCATAAATACCTTTGCTCATAGATTATAAAAAAATATTGTACGGGGACCCTTTACGCAGCTGTCAAATTATTATTGGCAATAAAAACAGACTTTTTTCTTTGTAGATAGTTTATTACTTGCTAATTATCCAAATAGTGGTTAATGGTTCATAAATGTACTGCACATCTTTATACTTGTGTTCTCTTTATTTTGATGTTTAAGGGGTGTAAATATCTCTTTTTATTTTTTTCTATAGTTGGGTGTCAGCGTTTTTTCTTTTACCGTCTTCTGTATTGATTTTAAATGTTTAGTAATAACTTGCTTTAATTATAATGGTTATAAATTTTTATCCCATTTTCTTGTTGTAAGGTAAACAAATTACTTAATTATTTAAATACCATGGAAAAATATCTTCTCCGCAATAAAAAATTAAACATAATTTTTGTTTTTTACGTGTCTTAGCAAGTTCCACATTGTTTCCTGTACTAGTCATATATTTGGCTTTCGTTTTCATGTCGCTTAAAAAAATCAAAAAGAATTTCGGGGTTATTGGGACGGTTCCTTAGTGACATACATTTTTTTATTTTTCCTCACTCTTGACTTTAATAAGGCTGTCTATGTCGTTGATTCTGCTACTCGAACGATGCTTGGTCATTCTTGAACCCCCCCTTCATAATAGTACTTCTTCGAAAGAGATTTACTGCATTATTTTACGCCTATTAAATTTAAAAACCCAAAAAGAGTCCAGTCACCCTGTAGCATTTTGCTTTTGGGTCAACTTTTTTCTACCCGTAACCATAAGTCCGGAAGTTCTCTTATTCTTTAATGATATGTCATTGTATGATAAATTTTAAAAAATATTTTTGATTTTATACTAAGTCTACTATGTCTAAGTTTTTTATTTTGGCTTTTTAGTTTCTGAAATTCTTATTCACTATTAGGTCACAGGTTACAATTAAGAGCTAGTCTCAGTTTAGTCTTAATTTAAGTTATTTTTATATACATAAAGTATTGTTAAGTGTGTTTTTCGTTTAATTTTTTTAAAAACGTATACTTTTTATAATATAATATTCTATTAGAAGTATAAATCTGTTAAAATCTTTGAAACGAAATGTTTTATTCGGGTATTTGACAAAAAATTAATTTATTTCCCTTTTTTATCTTAATTACGCATAAAAGAGGGCGGACTTGCTTACCTTTTTATTTTCTCAATTATTTCGTATCAGTATAATTATATTTTTATCTATCTTCTAATATTTATGTGATATATTTAAACATTGTTTATAGCAGTTGCTTTAAACGTCCAAAGAATAGACTAGAGCTTGGCTTTATATTGTGATTTATACAACATTTTCTAAGAAGACTCGTTAAGGTAATTTATGACTTGGCTTTGCTTACCCTTAAATGGAGTTTTTTCTTTAAGACAAGTGTTTTATTATGTGTTAAATGATTTTGTTTTCGCTGAAAAAAGTAGAAAAAGTACGTAGTGAAATATATATATATATATATATATATATATATATATATATATATATATATATATATATATATATATATATATATATATATATATATATATATATATATATATATATATATATATATATATATATATATATATATATATATATATATATATATATATATATATATATATATATATATATATTGAGAATATAAAAAGGTCAGCCAGTCCGCCCTATTTTATGCATAATGAAGCTAAAGACAATACTTTTATTGGGTTAAGTTCCTAAAAAACAATTTACTAAGAATTCAATTTAATAAATATAATATGGTTAAAATTAAAAGTTGTAAGTCACGGGGTAAAAGAAAAGGAAAACAAATTAATTATGATTAATTTTTCCCAATCATTAATTCTTTTTCAAAGACCCGAATAAAACATAACCTTTGAAAGATTTTAACATATTTATAATTCTAATAGGATAATATTTTATAAAAAGGATACGTTTGTAAAGAAATTAAACTAAAAAAAACACACTTAACAATACTAGATGTATATAAAAATAACTTAAATTAAAACTAAACTGAGACCAGCTCTTAATTGTAACCTTGGAGCTAATAATGAATAAGAATTTCAGAAAGTAAAAAGTCAAAATTAAAAACTTAGACAGTATAAAATCAAATATTTTTCAGAATTTATCATACAATGACAAATCATTAAAGAGTAAGAGAACTTCCGGACTTATGGTTACGGGTAGAAAAAAGTTGACCCAAAAGCAAAATGCTACAGGGTGACTGGACTCTTATTTCTGGTTGACGATTTTTAAACGTTTAAAAAAAGAGATGAGGTTTTTAAATTTAATAGGTGTAAAAAAATGCAATAAATCTCTATCGAAGAAATACTATTATGAAGGGGGGGTTCAAGAATGACCAAGCGTCGTTCGAGTAGCAGAATCGACGACATAGACAGCCTCATTAAAATCAAGCGTGAGGAAAAATAAAAAAATGTATGTCACTAAGGAACCGTCCCAATTACCCGAAATCCTTTTGATTTTTTTAAGCGACATGAAAACGAAAGCCAAACATATGACGAGTACAGGAAACAATGTGGAACTTGCCAAGATACGTAAAAAACAAAAATTATGTTTAATTTTTTATTGCGGAGAAGATATATTTCCATGGTATTTAAATAATTAAGTAATTTGTTTACCTTACAACCAGGAAATGGGATAAAAATTTATAAACTTTTAATATTAAAGCAAGTTATTACTAAAAATTTAAAATAAATACAAAAGATGGTACAAGAAAAAACCCTGACACCCAACTATAGGAAAAAATAAAAAGAGATATTTACACCCCTTAAACATCAAATAAAGAGAACACGAGTATAAAGATGTGCAGTACATTTATGAACCATTAACCACTATTTGTATAATTAGCAAGTAATAAATTATATACAAAGAAGAAAGTCTGTTTTTATTGCCAATAATAATTTGACAGCTGCGTAAAGGGTCCCCGCACAATATTTTTTTATAATCTATGAGCAAAGATATTTATAAAATGTTGATTTTTTTTATGGTCCTTCTTAGTGTGTATTATTTTCTGTCATTTCAAACTCGAAAAAAATCAGTTGTTGACAAGCTTAAAGAGGCCACGCCGCAACTTAAATCAAAGTCCCAAGTATCAGGAGCCCTCTTGACATAATACTGACTGAAATAAGTCAAAAGGTTGATGTTCGACTTCAAAAGAGGAAAGTAGAAAAGGAGATAGCAGAATAAAACTGCTAAATGTTTATATTTCGTTCCACACATAATCTTTAATTCTTTGTAAGATACCCGACTAAAACCTTGTATTTTAAAAATCTTAATAGATTTATAATTCTAATAAAATATTATTTTACCAAAAGGATACGTTTGTAAAGAAATTAAGCCAAAAGAGAATACACTTAACAATACTTTATTTATATAAAAATGGGCCAAATAAGTCTTAACTTAGATTTGGTCCCAACTGTGACCTTAAAGCTAATAAATAAACAAAAATTTGGGAAATAAAGAAGCTAAAATTAAAAATGAGACAATTTAAAATCGATAATTTTTCAGAAATTATCATACATGTTTTGTATACTTTAAATATTTGAAGTTCTTCTTTCGTAAATAACCTGTAATAATAAAACATATAATAAGAAAAAACTACAACGAAAAGAAAAAAAATTAAACCGAAACCCCCATTCTAAACGAACGAGTCAGTATGCAATTTAACCTGAGAGCTTCCCAAGAGCTCGCCAATTAAAAAAATTATTAAGAAAAGTAAATTAAAAAGTAAGAGAACTGCCAGACCTTTGGTTACAGGCAGAAAGTAGTCGACCCAAAAGTAAAATTCTACAGGGTGAGGACTTTTATTTCTTATCAACGAAAAAAAAAGACAAAATTTTTAAATTTAATAAATT
Organism: Listronotus oregonensis; assembly: GCA_019359885.1. Taxonomy (NCBI): domain Eukaryota; kingdom Metazoa; phylum Arthropoda; class Insecta; order Coleoptera; family Curculionidae; genus Listronotus; species Listronotus oregonensis. The sequence goes on along the minus strand of JAHBCN010004083.1, from coordinate 39,542 downwards.
AAAAATAATGCAGTAAATCCCCATCGAAAAAGCACTATTATGAAGGAGGGGGGCGATTCAAGAATGACTAAACATCGTTCGAGCAGCAGAATCAACGTCATAGCCAGCCTCAGTGAAATCAAGCGTGAAGAAAATTAATAATGTATGTCACCCAAAAACCGGCCAAATTACCCGAAATACTCTTTAACCTTTTTAAGAGACATGAAAACGAATGTCAAACATATGGTGAGTACAGGACCCAAATGTGGAGCCTGTCAAAATACGTAAAAAAGAAGAAATATTTTAAATTTTTATTGCGGAGAAAATATTTTTCTATGATATTTAAATAATTGTGTAATTTGTTTATCTTACCACCAGCAAATAAGATAAAGATATATAAACTTTTAATATTAAAGCAAGTTATTACTTGAAATCAAAAACGTTATTTAACAATTATTTTTATTGCACAATAAGGAAATAATGTCTACAATAAAGTGCCAATTTTACCTTCCTAAGGTTTACCGCACAACATTTTTTTATAACCCATGAGCCAATAAAATATTTATGAAATGTTGATATTCTTTTTTGGTCCTTTGGAGTGTATATCATCTTCTATTAATACAAACTGGGAAAGAAAAATAATTAGTCGTTGTAAGGCTTAAGAAGACTACGCTACATGTAAAAATAAAGTTCCAAATATCAGGAGTCCTCTTGACATAAGACTGACTGAAATAAGTCAAAGGGATAAAGTTTGACTTCAAAAAAAGAAGGTTGGAAAGGAGATAGCAGAATGGAACTAATAAATATTTATATCTCGTTTTACTTTTAAATTTGTTCAAGGTAATTTTGGCTTGTGAAATATTTGACTTCTTCTGGTTAGCAAGAAATTATTTACAATATGCTCAGAAAATCAAAGTGTAGGTGTAATATTAATATAAAATCAAAAATCAATGTCATATACGCCATTGTTCAGAAAAGTTTGTATTTTCTATAAACCTGATCTCTCAAGGAATGTCGGCGACAAAGTAAAATGTTTCTGTGGAATTAAGCAGTTTATTAATAGAACCAATTCAAGGAGACAATATTAGCCAATAAATTATCAGTTTATTAATATAACAATATTATTGAATACACTAAGGGAAATTAGTTTTTATGTTACTTTTTTTTTATGTCCCGAGAGCAAACATGAGATTTTGTGCTTCTAGGAGAAACGAAAAGGAAAACTTCTATCGCCAGATTACAAAAATCGCAAAACGATTAGACCAAATGGAAACCAAATAACGAATTAACCCAGATGTGGCATTATGGTACAGGTAAAGCACCCATCTTTATGCAAAGAAAGAAAAGCCACAAACTGCATATCTTTTACACTTTCATTTAAAAAGAAAATAACTTAAAATATAACATTCAACCTTCTGTAATTAGAAAAACATACAAAGTGCAAAAAACAAAATCTAGCGTCAGCCGGGTACTTACATTAAAATCATACACTGTAAAACTTAGGGTTGGCACATACCACTATGCTGAGGAGCAATAATTTGCTTCCAAAGACGAAACTAGAACGCATTTTGGAAACAACTAATTCTAAAATGTATATTGTTTACTAATAGATAAGAACGAAGAACAATTATACTAAAGTTAATAACACTTGTTACGAACAGATAACGGAGTGGCATATATATATATATATATATATATATATATATATATATATATATATATATATATATATATGGGCAGAGGATCTATATATATATATATTATGCATCATTGAACTTAACAGTTTATTATATGTTTGTAGATAACTGTTTCAAATTAAGAAATCGTTGTAACTCATATATCTGAATCACATATTGGTCTGGAGTGTAAATTGGCTGGATCTCCAAGGCTGGTTTAATAATATATCCCTCATATACCAAATATTTGTGTGTTATTGATTTAATATTTCCTAAATTTTGAAATAGCATAAACATATGCAGCTAATACATATATACTGAATATATATATATATATCTTTTCCTCCAAGTATTTCAATAAACAAGAGCCAATTTCGTTATATATATCGTAAAATTATAGGTCGACAACTCGGACCTATAATAAAAAGAATATGCAAATATATATATAACTGTTATATATACTTTTTTTTCTTATTTTATATATTGATCTTTTTTTATTCAAGATTATATATAGGCTTTTATAATATCGGTATATATATATGCCCGAACATAATTTTCAAAGCTTCTGGAAAACTGCGGAGACGTATTATGTTAATGCGTTGGTCTATTTCTATTAAACAGTCTGTTGACTTTCATTCATGAGAAGCGAAGTACTTTTATTTTATTTCTCTTCCAAAAATGCTTTCTCGTTTTTTTCGAACATCAGAATGCAAATGTAGATGGAATGTTGAGTTTTCTGAATTCATATGCTTCATCGGAGACTTAGGATGATTTATCAGCACTGAATCGTCGGACGAGAAATTCGTTTACATGACCGTCGTCTTTCCTATGCTCTAAATTTAATCTATCTCTAGCACTGTGTATTACGTAGACTTATCCTAAAAATATATTACTATAATTTTATAAAGCAATTAACACTTTTTATCAGCGACACTTGTTTCTTGAGTATCACTAAATAGTATAAAAACGTAATGTTTATCTGCAGCATCGGTATATGCCTATCTGTACTGGTTCACAATTCATGGTGCTCAAAATAAGTCCTTCGTTGGAAAATCATTTACATTACCTTCATTGACCTATAAAATTATTATTATGCAACCTGAATAAACTACTATGTATTTTTAGTACTTACCATTAATGTATCATCCAGAGACCCTCAAGTTCTGTCACAAGTATTTAAAACCTCGTGGCATTTTTTTGTCGAAGGAAATAATTTAAACACATTTTCTACTGTTTCTAACTACTATTTTTAAATTTGTTGATACCTCTCTAAGTACAAAATACTTCAGTAAGATAGGATTTTTCACCATTTAAACAATATTAGATGCAGTCTTGGGATTTTAGATTCGTACATTTCTGGATTTTTTTCCAAGCTATACTTAGAATAACAAAATCAACGTAACGCTAAAGATAGTGGCATTGAAAGAATGGAAAAGTCTGGAAAAGTCTACCATTAGCGGTACCAGAAACTTTGAAAAAGGAAATATTTTCCCATTTTAAATTCTAAATAAAATTATTCTAACCTTTTATATTTCTAATAACTTCTAAAACCTAACTAAAGTCTGTAACATTGCCCCTGTAGATGTACAAGTTCATCTTGACATGTGGGCTCTTCTGAATTCGGTACACCAGAAAATGTCTGCAGTTTCGGTGAAAGTCTTCTTGGATTGTATAACCAAATAATCCCTTATGATTAACGTCTGTCTTCATACGGTCACTTTCTTTTTGTAGCTTATTGCGAACCCCTTCGTAAATCGTATGGAGAGCATAACTCCGCTCAAAAATGACTTTTGCAGGTCCACAGGTGTCCCGGATTACTTAATTTTTTAAATCTTTCGACCATTCCATCTGACTGGGGGTGAAGGGGGTGTAGTTCTGGTTTTATGTATGATTAAAATTGAAAGTGATTTGTATATGTACTCCAATATCAGCTTCTTGATTTGGTATTAGACTTCTGGCCATTTGCTGAGTAATCCATGCTACCAAAATATAGCGATTTCCAAAGAAATGGTCATGAATGTCATTCTTTCAAAAAATTGCTTCATCTTGCCAAGCATGTTACCATTGTGCAAGGCTTGCAATACTTCTGGAATCCTTTTGGTGGGTAGTATCTTCGTAGGTACAGCTTTTTGCCCCGTCATTATTAAAGTCCCGCTAAAGCCTTCACGTCTCTGCAATGTTTAATCTTCGGGGCAAGGTCTTCTAGCTTGAACACGTTGTAACCATATCTCTATTACCGTCCTTAGGTGAATTTCATGTAAAGGTACTTATGGAAGTGCTCCAATGATAATAGCTAAAAGTTCTTTTCTGGTCACACAATAATTTCCCCGTTTCAGGTTTTGAAAGAACTTTGCTAATTATGTGGAGAGTATTTCTTGAGAGTTTGATTGGGTTGTGGATATGACAACACTGGAGGATTGCAAAGGGCTTTCTTCAGTTGTATAAAATCTTCATAGCTTTTGTTGTTCTCGGTAAGTCGATGGTCTGCGGCAATGGCAGCAAATCCATGTAAATCTTCTATCGTAGTCCTAATTTCATGCTTGTTTTTCTGGCAGTTTTTGGATAGCTTCTGTCTTCTCTGGATCTGTTTTCATCCTTCTTCAGTAATGAAAAATGCAGATCTTAGCTTTAGTCCAAGGTGGTGCCAAATGTTTTCTTCCAAGTTAGTCCACGGTTAACTCCATCAATCGTTCGAAAGGATATCTTCGGGACGAAGTTCTACTTGCAATTAAGGTCTTAAGTCGAAAACCATTTTGTATAATCTCTTCATTACTAGTTCGCAGTATTCGTTGTGGAAGGTCAAGTACAAACTTCTGATGTTCCATAAGTAACTTCGTCCATTATGTCACAAACGTAACGTGTATAAAATGTTGTCCCCAAGGTTTTTCTTTGACTTAATATGTGTGGAACCAGCTACATTTCCAAAGCTGGAGCCGTTGTATTGCAGCCGGGAAATATAAAGTTTAAAAAAGGTATACTGGGAGGGAACTACAATTTCTTTGGACATGCCCCTCAGTACACTTCCAGATTAATGAGCTGTCTCTTTCTGTTTGTTTTTGAAACTCCTTCATCAGTCTTGCAAAATCATTATTTGCATGAACAAAGTTGATCAAACTTCGGATATTTTTTAATAAATCATATAATTCCTGTTTAATTTCTTCTGGGTATGCCGGATTCTTTCAGGCTTTCATTATATTCGTCCCTTTCAGCTTCACCGTATTAATTGCTTTTCCATAAAAAGTCAATTATTTCCAGCAGAAGCAAAAGTGGGTAGTTTTCAACAGTTACGGTGATCCCACTTTGTTTTGTGGTTTACACGTTTGTTCACAAACGTTTCTAGTCCCTATCTGCTGTGAAGCAAAACTAAAGCCCGTGCGGATTTTCCTCGCGTTGGAAAAGAATGGAAAAGTCTGGAAAAGTCGACTACATTGCGAAAAATGGAAAAACTCAGGTAACCTATTTTAAATAAATTATTAACCTAAATAAAATGACATTTTAACCATACCAATAAGTCCTCTTATCCTTAAAGATTTGGAAAAAACACAAACAAAAATGACACAAATCGCGCCATCAGTGGCTGAAGTTCAAAAAATGTCAAACTTGAAGAAATAAATACAAGGAAACTTTTTTAGAGAGATAAGGAACTTTCCAAAACAGCCAAGATCACCAGCAAATGGACCGAAAGTGACAATGCAAAGCTTTGTTGTTGTTGATTTCACGACCGATTAATTAGTGAGGTTGGGGGTGAAGAACCTTTACACCGTAGGCAGAGAAGTCAAAAATGCCAAATTTGATAACGTAGATAGTGTAGCAATGGAAACAAAATAATTAGAACTATAAGAGTTTGTAACATAGTTGTAATTAGGCCTAGCCGTTTATTTCAAGTTACAATCCCGTCTTATTAAAACTTGTACAAAATCGTCAGATTTGTCATCGCTTTAAAAGGAATGGGATTTTATTTATTTTAATAAATTAGTTTAAAAATGCGGTAAAACTGTAACGAAAAAGCACCCTTGTAAAGGGGGCTTTAAGAATGACTACGCATCGTTTGGGCAGCAGATTTTACAATATAGACACCAAGGGCACGGGAAAATTAAAAAATGTATGCCACTAAAGAACCGGACGAATTACCTGAAATCCTATAAAAAGGACATCTGTAAATATATTAATATATAACATAAAATCCAGTCATCAAGTGTTTTGTGCGTTTGGCATCACAATCGATACATTTACAACACATTTTTTATTATCCTTAAAAAGGAGTAAAATAACGCCATATATATATATATATATATATATATATATATATATATATATATAGTATATATACGTAGATAGTGTATAATGGAAACAAAATAATTAGAACTATAAGAGTTTGTATCATATATATATATATATATATATATATCGCTTTATATATATATATATATATATATATATATATATATATATATATATATATATATATATATATATATATATATATATATATATATATATATCGAACACAATCATTACGTTATATATATATATATATATATATATATATATATATATATATATATATATATATATATATATATATATATATATATATATATATATATATATATATATATATATATATATATATATATATATAACATAATGATCGTGTTCGATGTGGATTTTATGTTTCGCCGTAGCGGAGCGGTTCATTAATTTTATTCATTATCTCATTCACATAATTCTATGCATTGTTTTGTTTTGTTTAACGTTTGTCCTTGTTACAAGTATTAGCGTTGATATACTGATTTTATTCAATTAACACGTCTACCGATTGTTGAGCTATTGTTTGAGGGAGCGGAAATTATTTTGTGTAGCTATGTTAATTGATTTTATTTTAGTTAATAGTAAAATTTATATACCGCAATGTACGCTTATTGTAGATTTGCATAGGAATGTTAATGAGCTGACTGGTAAATTTTTGGGTAATAACCCTGAAATGAAATTACTTCTCATTATCATTGCTTTTCCATTTCTCATACCCCGACAAAAGACAGAAAAAAATGAGATTATACACGTGTTATTTTCAGATTATTAGCAAATAATGATAAGGCATCTTAAAAAAAGTTCCTATTTGGTCTGTCGGATTTATATAAATTGTGCAGTTTAAGTTCTAACCCACTATTCTTTTACACAGTCCCTTTTAAAATCCACATGCGCTAACATTATGTCCGATGGTGATCCGCAGCCCGCATTAAGAAAGATCTGCCTAGTATATGAGAATGTAATAGAATTATTAAAACCAGCAAAAGATTTTGTACTATAAATATTTTTTATCAAGACTTGGTGGAATTATACTTCGACCCATGTTATTCTTGATAAAGGCATGTTGAAGTACCTTAGATATCAGTAACGATCGCTTGCCCTTATGTCTTTAGAAACTGCTGTAATACACTATTACATATAATGAACAAAGGATTGCGGGGTGGTGTTGGTTATTTCATCATTTCTGGGAGCTTTTTAATAAAATAGGATGGCTACATATATTGAATTGGGACTGACTAACTAATTGACTTATTAAAATTATAGAACACTTTTTAAGGAAGAAAAAGCCTAAAATTTGGTGCATAAATAAATTTTGGGATTAGACTCCAAACCAGGCGCGATTGAAAAAAATTATAATGACCAATTTTCGTACTTTTTCTTTAGTCTAATGATTAGGGTCTACCTACAGAGCAAGGCCTAGTGAAAAAAACAGGAGGCAAAAGTTCAGACCCCATCAAAATCACTTGTGTAAAATAGGGACCAAGTTCACATCCAATCACATCTTAAAATACTTTCATCTAAAATTAGACCAATCCGCTCTTTTTTGACTTGGCAAGTTTCTTACTAACTGTTTGTATTAGGAAAAAAAAGCTATCTGTATTAATAAAAAAAGACGTTAATACAGACAAATCAGTAAAAATCTTGCCCAGTTACTTACTAATCTTACCTAGTTTACACTTTAATAGGCTAGCTGGTTGCTATTCTCTACAGTTTAGCAGCAACGGTAATTCTTTGATTACTTCACAGTCAGATTTAAAAAATAAACATTCCATATCTATGCATAAGGGAGTCATACCGTTGCTGGTGTAATGAGTAGATGTTAATATAATTTGTGCATCATTACATGTAGGGTACTTGTGTATTAGATTTTAATACAATAAGACTATCGAAAAAAATGGTCATCATTTCTGACTATAAAAACTGTTTGATAATTAATTTTATTAAAAGGAAACGTGGTTAACATTATTTTTTTTTGTGTATCAATATTTATAGGCATATATATTACCAATTATGTTCTGTAGATGATCGTGTTTTATTAGATATTTTTAATATTTCTTTTATATCTACCACTTTGCTTACTATCCTGTAAATTACTTAATTTTATTTGCCTTCTCTCTCGCTTTCGCGAAATTTTGAACTTGCTATTTTAATCTGACCGCTATTTGTAATTATTTTATTTTTGTGGAATAACATATTTATTCTCGTTGCAACTTATAAAGTTTAATTGCTTTTAATAATTTAAATTTAAAATGAGTGCTGTAATTTACGTATTCTAACTGAAAGAATTTTTGTTGTCTAAAGTATACATATAGTTATGACTAGATAAATGCCTCTTTATATCAAACTGTAAATTATGCTTTTCGTCAAGTTACCTTCTTACCATTGCTCAATATTTATTACTTAACATTACCTGGTTCTACTTCCGGTCACACAGAAGTCTGTCTCTGTATCATTATAGTCAGTTGCGTCTATACACAGAAGTCAGTAGCAACACCAAATAGGGATGGTTAGAAAAAAGCTAAAAACTTCTTATTTGGCGATAGACTGTACGCATTCCAACTACACTCTAGTCAAACTAAAGCGCCTAATAACATCTTTAAATTGTATATATAGATTGGCTTGTTCTTTTCTCAGTTTTTCTGGTTTACACACCACATAAGCCCACTATTTGCCTCCTCTCAAAGTTACTTAGCTGACAAATATGATGAAGTCTTTGCATTTGACAAAACCATGCTCTGATGGTTCCCTGGCAGAAAATTATCAATCTATAAATAAGATTTAGCTAAAAGCCCTCTTTGTGTCTTGGCCCTTAAAAAGTTCTGCGTTATTGCTAAGACTTTGATTTTATAGGTACCTACTTCAGGACAAATGCCCATTTTTTTAGCCATGGCCTTTTCACCCTCTTCTGATCAACCCATTGTTATAGTTGACAAAGGTATTAAAAGTGGTGCGTTCCCCTACAGTTGTCATACATATTATTTAAAGGCTTTTGAGCAGTAGTGGCTTAATTTTTCCGTAGGTTCTTACCGGCCCTGTTGGTTCTAAGCAATGATCTTTTTGAGGTTGACGTCCAGGAGATTCATGTTTTTTTTTTGTGTTTTTTTTTACCTAAGTTGTGAGGGTAGCAATCCTTGCTTCGGTGTAGTCAAGTCTCGTATAGCTACCACGATTTGCAGAAGTAGCCGTGGTGTCCTTTAAATGCCGTTGTTTTATGCTGATCTGATGTGAATGTTTCAGAGGGAGGTAAATTCCACTGCACCTAGTCCTTTGTGCTTCCTCCTGTAAGCGAGAGATTTACTGCGTCATCCAACCTATTGATTTAAAATAGTTGACGACGTCTTCATGTGGAATCTCACTAATTTTGGCTAATAATGGCCAGTTTGTGCTCAGCAAAGAGTTCCGTTCAAATGTGAGGGCGAAACAATTACAAAGAATATGTTCCACGGTTTCATTCCTTGTTTACAGCGCCAGGAGAAGGCTAAATTTAAACTGGCTGTCGCCCGGTACCCATAGTCCGAATAATAACGATTGAGCTTCCCCTCAATCATGCAGCCCTCGGCTTATGCTGTTTCATCTTGGCTTGGGAAGTTGGTTTGCGACGACAAGTTTCGCAAATGCTTTGTAGGGGTTTATTTTTCTCGCACCCTTCTTATGCCCGTTGTTTACCAAGTCCTCTGGAGAAGACCTGGCCGTTTCCCAAATATCTGAAGTCATGTTTTTGGGTGATATGGGTGTCTACCTTTTTTCCATAATGCAAGCAAATCATTAAAACATTTTCTGGAAAAGATTGACAAATTTTACTTTTTAAGACCACACATTTTGATGAAGGAAAAGAGACCCACTATTAATTAGCTATTTTTGTCTTAAATACTTAGATTACTACCTGCTGTTAAGGTTTAAGCCCTGAGAATTAACACCTTTATTTCTGGAGCTTGGCCAAAAAGACGTTACCATCTATTTTTAAAGGTCAATATCTAAAAAGGGACTGAATAAAAATTTAACAAAATTTTATTTATATTAACTCAACTATATATAGAGTAATAGAACAGTGAATTTCGGTAAAAGCGCTACCCTTTGACACACTTGTTCATTGCCGAGTTAGCATACAAGAACTTAAAATGATTGCAATTGACATTGCTAAGATAATTTATAATCCATATCACATAAACAATCAATTAACTATATGGTATTTTTATTTTTTAATAACAACGAACATAACATGATTAAAAACTAAACCTACGTATATATTGTTGTACAGCACCTCAACATGTGTAAAATATACAAACAATACTGTTTTTCTACGTACATATGTAGATATAGAACTTAACTACTTACCAGCTGAAGTTTTCAATATAGAGTTAAACAAACATGATATGTCATTGCACAGTTTTTTATTTATATTATGGGTTCTACCAGACACTGTTGTTAGTTTGAATGAAGTTACCTTTTGTATTATTTTTGAAAAGCAGTCGTTGGTCCAGACGGATGAAAGAAATGCACCAAAACATCGTTATTATCCTCATTTTTGTCAATTTTTTTTACCAAGTCACCACTTTTTATTAAGTATAAAAGCAACAAAATTACGTACAAAAGATGATACATTTGTAAAAAGTATTATAAATCTAACTATATCATCATAGTTTAAACCTATTGAAGTTACAAGACATCTTATTTGATTGTCACCTATGGGAACATATCTGTAATAACTCCTTGTTGCTTTTACTGGTTAACAACATTTAATTTTTTCTGTTAGTTTGATTTCAATCAAAATCAAGAAACAAATACATCCTGCATTCCAATCATATTATCTCGACAGTATTTGAACATGTCTTGAGAAGTCAGAATCTAGTCAGTATAAGGTCTTTGAAAAGAAGCTCGTGTAACTTCTCGTTTTGTTGTTTCGCCCATCCCATCGCAATTTTTTCTTCAGTTCAGAAATAAGTAAATCATACTCACCTTATGCAGTTTCCGTACCACTTTGATTTTTAGCTTTTAAGTCATTAAGGAAAGATTCTTTCAATTTTCACCTGTTATTTTATCAGTTTTTCTTTGTAATGCTGACAGTCTCGGTTCACTGTTAAGCTTTTTTATTTAACACAGGGGAGATAACTTCAAAGTTTCACAAATGGTTTCTACTTCTTCAACTTGTTTTTTAACAAATATTTTTAATGCACAAGTTGGACACAAAGCTTAACCTAAAATTAATGTAACATCTAACATTTTTTTTTCTTAGAAAGGTGTTTAATTATTATGTTACAAAAACCATTTTTAACTGATTTTTTTGTGATTACCAAATGGGTCACCACACTTTTTCCCAAAATTGCGGTGGTATTTGTCTAAATATTTTTCTTTAAGGTAATGGCAAATGTTAGTTATTTCTTCTCAAATTCTTAGTTTTTGTAAATATTGTTAATTAGTTGGCAAGTCACTTACCCTAATTAATTCTTGAGGAACTTCTTTCTTGTATGCTGCTTAAGGCGCTGTTCACTTATTAATGCCCCCTCAAAAAAACTCATACTAAATTAATGAAAAAATATTATTTTTAAAAAACTAATAACACTTAATTTCTTGGCTAAGATATTGCATAATACTCCAACATAAATCCAAATTATAAGCTACACTAACAGAACTTGTTCACTAGTCAAACTGCTATCATCAACTGAGTGTCATGTCCAAGCAGTGGATGTGAAGGAGGAGTTCATATTACCAGTTGCAGTCTTGTACAGATATGTAGGGACAAGAAAGATGTAGGCTATGCAGGGGTTCAGTTTGGGGGGGAGAGAGAAGTTTAAGTGTTCACTTGCAAAACTCTTTTAATTACTTGTAGCAACATGACAGGCCTAACTAACATATTTTTCAGAAAGCCTATTGAGTTTTATCTATCAAGTTTATTAAAAAGATTATTTATCTTAAGTTTGTATCTATAAATTTAACCTATAATTAACCCAATAAAACCTTAATAAATTTAAAATTAATGTTTTTAATAATAAGGTAACTGGTTAATAATATGATTAAAAAATTATTTTAGCAATGTCAATTGTAATTGTATTAAGTTTTTGTGTGCTAACTCGGCAATGAACAAGTGTGTCAAAAGGCAGCGCTTTTACTGAAATTCACTGCTCTATTACTTTAAATATAGTTGAGTTTTAGTCATGATTTTTTTATAAAATAGTTTTATTAATATAAAGAATTCTGTTTAATTTTCATTTGTTTTTATTTAGTCCCTTTTTACATATTGACCTTTAAAATTAGATGTTAACATGTTTTTGGCCATTTTTGAAAAGCTCCAGAAAATAAAGGTGTCAATTCTCAGGGCTGAAACTTTAAAAGCAGGTGGTAAGTGTTTAATGCAGAAATAGCTAATTAATGATAAGTCTTTTTCCTTTATTAAAATTTTTTAACCACCCTGTGTACTTAAAAATAATTTTAAAATGTTTTCCTTATAGCACTGGCGATGAGGCATTTTGGCTAGGATTTTTTTGTCCTGCATGGATTTACTTAAAATTTTTACAGAGGGTAGGGAATAGCCCAAGGATCAAAGTTTATATCATGCCGAGGTGTGCTTTTATCCTGGGGGTGGTTGCCATCCCATCATGGGGGTGGAAATTTTTGATGACATTTTAACCACAGAAATCGATAAAGAAAGTAATTTTAAGTAAAAATGTTCCATACATTTTTTTCGTAAAACTAATATTTTTTGAGTTATTCGCGATTGAAAGTAAAAGTTTTTTGACAAAAATATCGATGTTTTTAATGGGGTTTTCACGAATAACTCTAAAAATATGCATTTTATCAAAAAAACTGTAAACAGCAAATAGCTTTATTCACTTAGCTCGGTGGACTGGTCGAAAAAGAATGATCGACAGTATAGTCAAACACTTTTAAAACGGAGCAAATCTTTTTATTTAAAACTTTCTAAAATTAATTCCCGAAAAATTGGTGTCAAATAACCATCTCATTACAAAAAATTTGGACCCTATTAATTATTGCGCAATGTGTCAGATTGCACATTTAATCGTTTTTTTATTGTAATAAAACTGTTGGGCTTCCCTTCATGTACTTTTGTGCAACAAATTAAATATTTATTAAACACACTAACTAATATTATCTTATAAATACAAATATTTTTGGTATCTCCAAAGGTTTAGGTAATTACCCCTAAGTGTCCTCTGTACTGGTTAAGTGTTTATAAACTTATGGCATCGGTTTCTTTTTTTTTTTTTTTTTTCTTTATTTGGTGTCGTTTAAAGTGTCTTCTTATTTAAGTTTTATTTAATCATACTCGTATACGTTAATTTAAATGGTAACATAACGGAAGTTTTTTTATGAAAGTAAATGTTTAAGTTGATTCTTTAAAATGTTTTTAATTTACTTAAAAGCGGTTTGTTGTGTAAAATTTCATATTCCGTAATTTTTTAAAGCAATTTAAATTTTTATCATATGTACGCTTCAATGTTTTCTACTTAAAGTTTGGAATGATTGGATTACTACAATTTAATAAAGTTTTTTACACAAAACACTACACGCACATAGCTAAAAATTATTTTAATAAAATAGACTAATGCAATTTTAATTAAACTGGAAATAGTCTCTTCTCTTTATTTAGTATTAATAGGATTAGGCAGAAATATTTATTTTTATTTTATATATATATATATATACATTTATATACATATATATATATATATATATATATATATATATATATATATATATATATATATATATATATATATATATATATATATATATATATATATATATATATATATATATATATATATATATATATATATATATATATATTCGATTTTATTTTACAAGCTAGTTATTCTGCTGTGCTAAACCAAAATACCGTGTCTATAAAATTTTATTTTAGGTACATTAGGTTTAATATTTTTATTTACGCCATCCGTATCTTTCACAAGCTGTTGTTATGTTCCTCTCTCGCTCCAACGTTATGATTATTCACAGAGAAGCCCTCTAGACTTTATGACTTAAACGTACTTGCTTTAAGAGTAAGTAAACTTTGAAATTAGATGCAAGGTACAGGTGCTTGAGTGGTTTGCGTTTTGCTGCCGGCAACTCCAGATAAAGATGATTCAAACCTCAGAGCCTTTCTTTTTTTGTTAATACGCTTTAGCTTTGTTTGTTATTCAGAAATAGTGTACATTATTTTACACCGTTTGTAAGTCAAATTTGTTATTGGGGGTGTAAATTAGGCCTAGGTGTTTGTTATAAGATGTTGGTGGAAATTAGTTATCATTTAACTACAATTAGCTCTCAAAGAAGTAAAATAATACCAAATAGGTCTGTAGCGTTTATTTACAAAGAGTGTAACCTAGTGAATAAAAAACAAGGCCTTTTATTTCATATTTTATGAAATGAGTCAGAAAGTCAAAAATGTAAAAGATCATTGTTAGTTTTTGCCTCGAAATTTTTTATACTGTTAAAATAGATTTTTTAAATAAATTGTTTTATTGGGGTTCCTAATTGGAACTAAGGAATAAAAACGACAAAAATAATATAGTTCAATCGATGTATTTTGTAAGATAAAAATGTACAAAAGTATACGGCATTATAACAAAATTGATTTGAAAACTAAGGTCAAAAACTTTTGGAAGCATATAACTTACTAAAAAAAGATTACCTTTAGGATCAACTTTTTGAAGTTTACAATTAAATATGCAGCACTTATTAGGCATCATAATTACACCTAAATGGCGAATGTTATGAAAAAAAAAAAAAAACATTTGGAATAATAAATTGAATAAAGTAAAATGTATAACTGAAAAAAATATTTTTGGCAAAGTATTTTTTAATTAGTAAAAGGAGTACCTAAAAGTTATAAAATAGTACAAATATATTTTAGTCGATTTCTATGTAAATTTATCATTTATAAAGGACGATATCCTAAAAATACCTTTTCCACTTAACTAACAAGAAAGCCAAACAACAACAGGAAATAAAAGAGCAGTGAAACAGGAAATCAATCGACTCAACGACGTTCGAGTTTCTGGTTTTTCCAGTTGGCTTGTTTAGCAACTCACTTTAAGTGAAAAACAATTTACTTGTTTAAGTAAAGTAATTATTTTATTAGATATAATGGTGTAAAGGAAATTTTTAGAATTGTGGTGAATAAGTTATATTTATAAATGTCTGTAGCAAATATAAGAGAATACGCTTAAACGGTTAGGGGAAATTTGACAAGTAATATTTTATTACTTGCTTACCCAATAAAGACTATTTTTGGCGTGCATGAAAAAAAAAGTTTAACCCTACTTCTGATTTTGGCATTTTAAAAAATACGCTTAACACCGACGGCCTGTAAAGGTTCGGTTGTTCTTTATTAGGCATTTTAACGGATTCTGTCCCAAGGAGTTGACCAGCATAATTCCTCCTCTGGCAGCTCCCAAAAGAGCAACACGTGGTAACACCTTTATGCATTCTTTTACAGTCCAACTTGAGAGGACCCGAACTTCCCATTTTGTTTGTTCCTTTATCCCTAGATTACCAGCTTGTGGAACCTGCTATCCGCAAAAGTTTTCCCTTCTCCAAATCTCCAAATATTGAAATTCTGTGTAAATAAATTTCCTCTTACCACATTTAATATACCCAGGGTAGCTTAGTACTCTTCGTGTCTGTTCCAAGATAAAAAAAAATAATTAGTTTGGATTAATTTAAAATCAGATATACTACGGCTTTATGAAAAGTTAATAATATACATATTAGTTTAATAACATCATAAAAAAAATAAACAATTTAAATATTTGGACGTTACTTAAGAAGAATAATTCTATATAAAAAAATTAAATTATAATCTTTAAGAAAATGGGTTTTCCAGTAATTTTTCTTTTAACAATTTTTCTTTTTTTCCCATCGTTACTATATTAATTTTAAATTAAATTTAGAAACATAACTTTTAAAGAGAGCTTTTTGATAAGTAACATTTTATGTAGAACGTAATAAGTGACCAAAAGAATAAAGTTATATAAAATTATTTTCAGGAAGGTTACCCTTTAGTTATGATAGTGCTAAAATGACTTATTTTTACTTTACCTAAAAACAACTAAGTCTATTTTTTAGTAACTTTTATCCTATTTGAAACAATTTATAGGTTTTTTATGTAACCAAAAAATAATAATTCTTAACTTTTAATAAACAGTTAACATGATTTAAAAGTAAATCAACAGTCAAAATTGTCAACAATAAACATTTTTTTAGCTGAGTGTTAAAAAGACCTTGGTTTTCTAAAGAGCTTTATTTATTTTTTCGATAGAAAGCATTCTGCTATTTTTTTGTTTTAAAATTTTTATCATCATCACAAAACTCAGTCATCTTTTATTATTTATGTTTGTCTATTTCTTGGTCTTTCCCTACCTGGTTGCCCTGGCAATATTTTGTATCCCTTCCATAACCATCATTTTTTTTAAGAAAATTGCAATAGGGTTTAGTTCTATTTATTGTGCGACATTAATTATGGCTTTAAAATTGTCGCAAGTATCCCACTTATTATGGAAGAATATATAAAAAAAGATCTAATCCTTAATAGGCTTATACCAAAATATGATTTGACAACTTTTTAATAAAGGACTGGTTTTAAAAAATGCCAGAAGTAAATTATAATTCATAATTAAAAAAAAACCATTATGTATAGGGTAGCGCCTAAGAGATAAAACAATTCTGTATGTAGATGCTCGGGACGGATTTTTAAAACAAATTAAAATGTGTTAAAATTTCAAGGCTAGCTCTATTTATTTTGGAGATTAGAGCAATTTCGAATTCTTGTCGATTTTACGAGGAGCCTGTGTATAAGGTATTATTAGAGACAGAGAAAAAATTTAAATCGCAGTATTTTGTAGATTTATACGTAGATTTCAGTGGCGTACTGTTTTTTTTAGTTTGAGTTAGTTAAGTTTTTTAAGTTATTACACAAACTGGTTTTGTTTAATGACACACCCTATAGATATTATATTACCAGTCAACTACAAATTTAATTACGCCTTTAATGATAGCCCACATTTTATATCTAGTCAGCCAAAACAACCAGTTTTGCATTTTTGCTTTTTTTAACTAATTGGTTTATACAGGGGTAATTAAGTTTTATTTTTATTTCACAAATCTTAAATAATATCGTTAATGATAATAATGTAAATACTAAACTATTCTCAATTAAACTTTAAATTACTATTAAATTAAATTGTACTTTATACTACATTATTCAAAAAATAATAAATTAACTTAAAATATTTTTTAACCAACAAATTTAATAAGAAAACCTAAAACTTAATGATGTGCTTCTTATTACTATAGATTATAGCAAGCGGTTTAACAAAGTCTCCATAGTGGCGTATGTTCTAAACGCTTTTTAAAATTTTCAAAAAACTTATTTCTAATAACTTTAAGTTACGTTTTAAGGCCCGGTATTATTAAAAAAAAATATCTTTTTCTTTAGAATCTTTAGTTTAAGCGGTACTGAAGTACCGATTTCAAAATATTAAGTTTGAACATATTTTAACCGAAATTGGACTTTTATAAAATCCATATTTTAGACAATTGAACTTAAAACTACAGAAGTACCTATATAAAATTCGACAATAAAATACCCGGCATAAAAGAGACAACGCTTTATGTCACAGCTGATTATTCATCTTAGCGTATTATTTGAGTGTAGTGTAACATTTTTATTTAAACAAAAATAATCATAAGGGCTGACAAAATTAAATTTGTAATTTTAATTTGGTCAGCCCTTATGATTATTTCTGTTTTACAATAAAAAGTATTATACTAAGGCATAAAAATACCAAGGACTTTACTTACACAGTAAGAAAAGAAGTTTGATTTTATACTTAGATAAGGTAATTATTAAACTTTGGTACTCGTCATTTTTTTAAGAGTTTGAAAAGGTATTTATTGAATTTTTTAAGAATAAAGTATTATTGACATTGTATTAGACTTTATATTTACAATAAGTCTTGCCATGAAAATAAAAATTTAATTATAACCCTCCTACATAGTTTTATTAGTTTTTGGATAATAAAGAAAAAGCAAAAAAAAACTTTATACATCTTATAAATGTGGGGTATTATTGAGAAGGTAATTTGCAGTCGACTGGTAAAATAATATATAGGGTGTTCCATATTTTGAAATTTAAACAATAAATTATCTTATCTAAAATGCCAGAAAATTGGGGGATATAATTTTATTTCTTAGCTTATGTCCATAGCTCATTTTTTATTATTCTGAATTTGATCGTTCTTTTTTTAAAACAGTTTAAGGTATAATTCAGTAATATTAAGAGTTCGGATTAGGTAAATAATTGGCGTGTGGATAGTTTGTAAAGCATTGTAGTTTTAATTTGCTTTCTATAGTATGTTTTTCTGCTTATTATTTTTGATGTTTTTCTCGAAACACTGTAGATATTTGTGTTTATTTTTTTAAATAAAATTTTGTATGTTATCTTTCTTGGACGCTCCTGTCCCTTACGTTAAAATGCGATTAAATATAACTTGGTTTAGGCAAACTTGTGTTTAAATATCCCGAGCGAAGCGGTTTGGCTCTGTTTGTGTTTTGAGGTTGATATTGCAGGATTTTCTTTTTTCAATGGTTTTTGGGATCTGCAACGCACAGTGGTACCTTATACAGAAATAATTAAATTCTTTAACTAATAAGTATTACTGATTTTTTTTTATTTTAAATTCATTATTTATATACATGATTTATTAATTTGTGATTTAGCTGATAATGTGGTTAGCGTTGGCGCCTAATTAATAAATGTTTGCAAACTTTGATTTAGGTTAATAGTATATATACTTTTTTTGGTTTTTAAATTATTTACTTTTAATATTGGAATAGCTGATATTTCATTTATTAACTTTTATTATAATATTTCTTCAGAGAATTTGCAATCATTCATCTTTAAAACTCTTAATTTTTTGTTTTTTGGATACCAACGGATTTATAATCATAACGCCATTAATAAATATGTTTTCCGAACTCCGGGAAAAAATTAAAAAAAAAAGTTTTATGTGAACAGATGTGCCCCAGACGTTTTTTTTTTGCGTGTAAATCGTACAAAAAGACCCTAAATTTAACATGTACCGAAAATAAATAATTTTAAATAAATTTGCATTTTTATATGAATTTAATGAAAAGAAAACCAGAAGAATTAGAAAATTGTATCTGAATCCTATTTACGTGACAGGGGGTGTGATTGCCGGATTTATAAAGCAAATGTTTAATAATCCAGTTGTTAGGAATTATAATAGAAATAAACGGTATATTTAAATATATTTCTCTTAACAATATTTTGTAAAGTAAGGAAATATTTTCTTTATATATATATATATATATATATATATATATATATATATATATATATATATATATATATATATATATATAAGTTAAGAGAAGGATAGATCACGACTGTCTAGTTGAGAAAGAAAATTGGAAATTATTAGGGGAGTGTGTCTTATGGGAACACTGGCCTAGAGGTTAAGAAAAACCCTTTATTGTTTCGTCAAGCTTTCGTGTATAATACCTTCTCAGGACTCACAAAGTAGGTTACAAATTGTCAAAACAGCTCGAAGATGAACAGGAAAAGCCCATTCAAGAAACCAACAGACGGAACACCATATTATCACCGTGAAAAACTAGGAAGGAACAACCCTTGGTTGTTTTTTGAAATAAAATCAAGTACTTTTCTACATTTTTCAACTTTTTTTCGTTGGAGTTTTAGGTTCGAGTGGTTTCTCCAACGAAAAAAAGTTGAAAAATGTAGAAAAGTACTTGATTTTATTTCAAAAAACAACCAAGGGTTGTTCCTTCCTAGTTTTTCACGGTGATAATATGGTGTTCCGTCTGTTGGTTTCTTGAATGGGCTTTTCCTGTTCATCTTTGAGCTGTTTTACAATTTGTAACCTACTTTGTGAGTCCTGAGGAAGAGTATGAAATATACACGAAAGCTTGACGAAACAATAAAGGGTTTTTCTTAACCTCTAGGCCAGTTTTCCCATAAGACTGCACTCCCCAATAATTTCCAATTATATATATATATATATATATATATATATATATATATATATATATATATATATATATATATATATAATTGCATTTTTATATATATTAGCCTTTTTTTGTTTTTAATCTATAACAACCGTATGATTATGTAATTAGCAAGGTTATCATTTTTTATTATAATAACATAAATATTAGTCATGTAAATAAATCATGCTATAACAATGTCAGCAGATAGGTTAAACCATAACAAGGTTATATCGTAGCAAGGGCAATCGTAGGATTTTTGGTACAACATCACGAAATGACCTACACTAATTTTTATAAATTGTGTATTCTAAAATTAATAAAACCAGTATTGTACAGTTGTTAAAACGTATTTTACTCAACCTAGGAAACTAGGGAATAAAAGGATTAGGAGAAAACTTCCCCTAATTCCTTTCAGTCAATAAAGTTATTTTTTTTTATTTCCATATACCACGATAAGAAGAAACCTTGTTAATATTTCATGTGTATTTCTTCTTATCTAAACTAAAAATTCAGTTTGCTTTGCCTTTTCCTATAAAAACCCGTGCATTCGCAGCGTTGTTTTATCTTTTATTTTAAAGGTTATTTTTTTCTTTATGCATAATTAAAGTTTCTCTTTAAATCATTTAAAATAATTAGTTTTTTTGTTGTTGATATGATATATCTAATTCTGTTTTTTCTTACTTCTTTATTTTTTTTTTTTGGTTTTGAAGTAATTAAATGTCTTCGTTATATTCACGTTAAAGTCACTGGTTCGTAAAGATTAATTATTAATATTATTGTTGTAGCGGCTGCATCTAAGTGTATATTTTAATTATTTAAATCAATAATACAAGTTTCTTCTGTTTTTTTTTCCATTAGCTTTTCTTACTAGTTGTTCTCACCATGTCAACCAGCCAATATCATTTGCTCTTTGTTGGTTATTATTTTGAAAAAAAAAACTTTACAGAATCAGCAATTAATTATCTAAAATTATTTTCTTGCAGTAATTATACTGGTATTAATGCTGACTTAATTCGGGTCCTTAGCTAAGTTTAAGACAAGTTAAAAATCCACAGGAATTAACCGAGTTTAAATACAACCTTTAAATATTAAAGGAAAGCTCGCCCTAGAAAAAAATATCTTTAAAAACCTAAATACGTACCTCGCATTTTTTAACATTTCTTATTATCTTTGAAGTTTTTGATTAATGTTTTTTACATTATCCCTTGAAAGCTTCGCAATCCTTTAAGTTTATGTCCAATTTATTTTATTTTCCAGTTGATTATTTATTTAACTATTAGATAACTGTAGTTATACGTTGGAGTTGTGTGCTTTACAAAAAGCCTGCTGAAAGTGTTTCTTAAATGATCATCTTATCAATATTTACCTTTTTTTAAAAAGAAATTGATTCTAATAACATTTTATATATTTGTGTTCTGGTATTGGTCCAATAACCATAATTTTAAGACATTCTGCATCCCCTAGTTTGTGTTATGTCCTTTCATAGGGTCAATAGGATAAAATTTCTTTCTCTCGAGCTACTAAGGTTTATAAAAAAGATTTGAAGTCAGCTTTTATATAAATATATTAAAGGGTTTAATTTAAAACTTTTGCGTTAATGTTAAAGTGGGTGTAATGTATAGGCATTAAAGATCTCATCTTTAATGCCTCTAAGAGAGGCAGATAGGCAATAGTATCACCAACCATCAATATAGTACCAATAAAAAAAATTTACTCGATATCAATATCCACAACGACTCCAATAAGTCCATATTGCAATTTTCTGTATAAAATATTACTTTCATTTTAGTTTCATTCATTCATTTAATTTTGTAAGTTTTTGGTTTGTTTTTTTTTTTTTAATCTTATTATTTATTTTTTGGGTTTACTGCTTTTATCTTCTTTGAGCTTGCTGTTTATTTGATATCCGTATAAATCAACATTACTAATACTATAAGGAGATCTATCTTTTTTCTTGTTGTTTTATATTATGTTCTTAGTGTCACATTATATATGATATTTCGACTCGAACAAACAGCTAAAGTACTAAAAAAATTTCATTAATAATTTCCTTTAAATTAAACATCATTATTTTTTGTTTTTAGCGACAATCTGTTTTGTATAATTTATATTTCTGCTTAACCGATTCAATATGGTTAGATTTTTTTAAATTTGTGTCTAAATTTTTTAACTTTTTTTACCTTTAACTGCTGCTTATTTGCATTTATTCGATTCCTTCGACTACTTAAAACAAAAATGTTGTGCTCCTTTACCTAATTGGCAATAGAGTCATTATTAGGTGGGCAATGGTTTCGAGCAAGCACCTCTGAGTATTTAAAAGCATTATGTTGGGAGTCTTCGAGCCCAGAAAAATCATAACACCATGTCTTGTGCAGGCCCTTTTGTTAAGTTTAAATTCGTAGGCATCCATTGAACCTTCAAGCTTTATTAAAGGTGCATCTCCTTCATTGACTAAAATAGGGAGTTCCAAATAAGAGAATTTTTGGGGTAGTAAAACTTAAAAGGTTTATCTGGAGCAAGCTGGCTTATTGGTTGGCTTCTCTGAAGTTCACATAGGTTTTTATTTTGTCAATCGTCCGCAATGATGTTACTAGCCCCATACTTAGCGACACAAGTTTTTTACAGTGATACTTCTATCTCCACCAGTCATCGATTCCTCAGATAATATTATTTGTGCACATTAAACGAAGATGATGTCAGGCTAAAAGTATTAAAAAAATATAATAATTTTAAACTTTTAAAGTTATTATATTTATTTTTAACAGTTTATCTTTTTTATCCCATCCATATTAGCAAAAAATAGGTATTTTTTGTACAGTGTGTTTCAAAAACACGGGACATTGCTTAATGAGAGATTCCTTAGACAAAAATGTTATATAAACAGAGCATCAAAAGGGCTCAATTTTTAAAATACAGGGTGTAAAGAAAAAGTTTTTAGAATTCGAATTATTTTTAAACCACTTTTCAAGGATTACCTTTTGTTAGTGTTATGAACCAGTGGCGTAGTTTCGGACAATCTTATTTTTTTTTACAATTATTTGGCCACAACTTTTTTTCTATTAATATTTTTGCCATTTTGGTCGTCTTTAATTTTAAATGTTACTCGTTTCGTACCACGCAACTTTAAAACGAAAATATTTCATACACCTTTAGGTTTATCGAAATAATTTAGGTACGTTTTTTATGTTTCAACTATTACGTCATAGAATTCTAATGTAGTGTAATTGATATAGAGATTCAATTACTTCCAGTTTTTTTTTATATAAATCTCCCAAAAAAGTTAAAATATATTAAGTTCTTTCTTATACACTGGTGCACTTTAAATGTAATTTATTTTTGGTCATATGATATTTTTAAAATATATTTTTGCTTTGCTTGCTAAAGTATTTGAGCTTGCATTGTTAGTTTCTTAACCTTACCCTGCTGTTTCTCTACAGCCGTCTACGTATTAGTAACAAATCAGGATTCAGGCAAAAGCTCCTTTTTGTCTTTTTGATTAACTGGTTGCTGCATTGCTGCCAAGACTAAATTTATAACTAATATTTAAAAATTAGCGTTAATTATTTCTTTCTTTTTTATTTTGGTTGGTTTATTATGAACAGTTTTATAAATACGTAGATTTGATGAAAAAAACTTTTTTGCGTATTTAGTTTATTCCAAAATCTAACAAGCAAATCAAATTTGTTCCGTAATATATGGGCAAAAGTTATGGGCCTGAAACTTAAGGACAAAAGCACATTTTTTGCCTTCTCCTACCTACCCTCACACTTGTAACTACTTAAAACTGGTGCGTTCTTACCAAGAGCTAACGAACAATTGACCCGCTACTTCTCGGAGTCTATAAAGGAATCTGTATGACAATTGGAGATGAAACGCACCACTTTTAAGTAGCTGTGTTAAGTGTGACAGTGCGTAAATGAGGAGAAAGTAAAATGGCTAAAGTTTTAGTCCTTTAACTTCAGCCCAGAAATGACGGAACGAATAAAATTTTGCTCTTTTGATTTTACAATAAACTAAATAAGCAAGAAGTCTTACGTATCAATTTTACGTACTTATAAAACCATTTATAGAAACAAAACTTACATATAAAAGAAAGAAAAAATTAAGAGTATTTTTTAATAGTTGGAATTTAGCAGCAAAAATCAATTTTAAAAATTCCAATTGAACAAAAATTACATTTAAAGTGCGCCAATATGTAAGTTTTAATTTTTTTGCAAGAATCTGTGCTGCTCTTTGGTTAGGAGACGATCGTCAGCATTAAAATCAGTTTTTTTTACTACTGGCTACAGTTTTTGCGTCTGGCATATTTGGCATGGACACTGTCAAGTTTAGAAGTGTAAATATTTAAAAAGTTAAGTTTTGTGTTTTTAAACACACGTGCTAAAAAGTTATTTGCAAAACTCCAACTACATAAGAACTTTAGGAATAATTTAGTGAATAAGCAAACCTAACTTGTCCAAAGTATTGCTTTACATAGGTTTATGTATTTTAAGCATATGTGTATATTATATACAGTTAATGTAGAATATAATAACGTTAGCAGCAATAAAACCTAGGTCTAGAAAGTAACTAACTATCTTTCTAACAGCATCCGGTCCTGCCAGAAGTACGTATCCGTATTTTAAGGCTTATATTATGGGTCGTAATTTAGTTGACGCGCTTTGTTTAACCGATTACCAAAATAAGCCTTAAATTTAAAAAGAAACAGATTAAACATGCCCTGAATGATGACCTTTTTTATCTTGGGACAGTCCACGAAGGCTAAGGCCTAAGTACTAACGTACCGTGGGTGTCTGAAGTGTGGTAATAGGGAGTTTATTTACACGAGATTTAATTTTTAAAGATTTGGGAAAAAAGGAAAAACTTCTGCGGGTAGCTAGTCTGCACACTTTAGGGATAAAGGAACGAACAAGGTGAGAAGTTCGGGGCTTTGCGTGTTCGACTGTAAAACGATGCATAAAAGTGGCACTACGTGTTGGTCCTTTGGGAGCTGCCAAAGAAGGAATTATACTGACAAACTCTTTTGACCAGAAGCTGTAAAAATACCCATAAAAGCGGGACAAATCCCCCACGGCTCATCAGTGGGCAAGAAAAAGAAGCTTTTCCCTCAGTGTGGGAAGACGAATAGCTCTTCTCTGAATGGAGTCAAGAATGCTAAGTGTTGTAGGAGACGCCATTCCCCAGACGTGAGAATAATATTCTAAAGAGGGTCTGATCTGGGATACATACAGAGTAAACAGATTAGAAGAAAAGAAATAATTTCTTTCTCGAAAAAGAAATCCAAGCTATTTTAAAGCTGCTGAGGCAATGGGTGTAATGTGTTTGTGACAGTTAAGGTAATTCTCAAAAGTAACACCCACAAGATTAAACAATTCTTTGTTCTGCAGAACATGGCCGCTCATATGTAACGAATGAGCATTTGCCGACTTTTTTCGCGATAGCGAACATGACTGTGTTTTGGAGGCATTAAACTGGACAAGATTTTTGGCGCCCCAATCCAAAATTACTTTAAAGTCTTGTAAAAGAGATATCTGCAATGACCTGCGCTTGTGTTTTAAACCAGAATTACGGGGTGGTTTGTGAAATTGAATATTAGAGTGAAGAGTACTATTGTCAGCAAAACTATGGATAGGATTGGTTGTGGGAGAGAGAAAATCATTTATGTAAAGAAGAAAGGGTTGGTACCAGTACTGAGCCCTGAGGCACCCCAGCATTAATTGGATAAAAGCTGGAAGAATGACCATCCATAATAACTGATATACGTCGATTAGAAAGATAACTGGAGAGCCAAGAACAAAGCTTAGTAAGACCGTAGGAAGGAAGTTTGTTAAGAAGCCCATTATGCCATACCTGATCAAAAGCTTTAGATATGTCAAGAGGTTTGATCTGGGATTCCCCAAGAAACTCAAGGGACTTATTCCAATTGTGAGAGACAAATAAAAGAAAATCAGCTGTGGACCTTCTGTGCGAAATCCATACTCTCTGTCATGTAAAATTTGTGTTTTTCCAAATACTTTAAGATTTGGAAATTAATGAATTTTTCCATTACCTTGCAAGCAACAGAAAGAAGAGATAAAGGTCTATAGTCTGAAGAGAGGGAGAGTTTTGCAAATAATATGTGGGGTTTAGAAGAGTTTACGTTGGAGTTAAGCCCACATATATTAGTAAATGATATTAGACATTTAAATGGTGGCCCCCCAAATGCACCCCTCACCCGGAGATCCATTGGAGGGGTATTTTACCTCCGGAATATTTTACTTTCGGGTGTGCCATCATCATGATTTTTCAAATTTTATGATAGTGGAAAAAAAAGAAAGAAGAGGAAGAAGAAAAACTGACTCAGCCACCCAAAACTCGAAACGTCGGTTAAGACTTCACGAGTCCTGTAAAGGGCAAGTGGGGTGGTACCACATCAGGCAAGGAAAAGCTTCTCTACCACCAACCAAATAACTATAATAACTACAATAAAAACGGATCATTTATACAGCATTTAACTTTTATACAAAAAAAAATAGAAGCACAAGAACAAAAAATAGAAAATCCATTATTTAAAAATGAGAATCTCAATTGAAAGATTTTGGTATCCTAAATGGCTACTTTTTTAATTTTCTTAAGTCAATCTTTTTTTGTTGGTTTTTTAAATATATTAGTAAATGGGCGTGTTATGCATTAGGACACTTTTTCACTTTTTGTTAAGCACTTTTCACTATGTTTTAAGTGTTCTATTACTGCGATTTTATGCATTGCTTTGGCTAGTGATAGATCGTGTTTCTTGTAGCAATTTTCCCTGAATATAAGCCCTAATTTTCTAGATCCCGAATGTCCATATTTTTCATAAAATAAGTTTGCAATTACATTTTTCTTGCCTTAAATACGTCTGATCTTGAAATCGTATTCTTGTAGTAGTAATGACCATCTGTCTACCCTCTTGTTGCCATATTTGTTGTGAAGTATGGACGTTATAGCTATGTGATCAGTTTCATTAATAAATTTATTTCCAAAAAGATAGAATTCTGATTTTTAAATGCAATATATAATGCTGTCACTGTAAACCTTGTTTACATGGTTTTTTTATTATGAAGCAAAAATATATTGCACATACTTAATTATTTTGATTTTCTCTACCACCTACCAAATGAATATAAAAACTAAAAAAAAAAACGGTTTGTCTTTACAGCATTTTACTTTTATACAAAAAAAAAATAGAAGCACAAGAACAAAAATGAAAAATCAATTATTTAAAAATAAAAATCCTAATTGAAAAATGTTGGTATCCTAAATGGCCACTTTTTGATTTTTGTAAGTCATTTTTTTGTTATTGTTTTTTTTTGTTGCTTTTTTAATTATTTTAGTTAAAAGGCTTATTTTGCATTGCAACACTTTTTCACTTTTTGTTAAGCATATTTCACTATGTTTTAAGTGTTTAGTTACTGCGATTTTATGCATAGGCCCTGACTTTAGTCTAACCTTACTATTTCTAATCTAAGTTTTTATTTATATTATATTTAGGCTTGCTCTCGTTTTTTCGTAATTACCTTGGCTAGTGGTGGATCGTGTTTATTGTAGCATTTTTCCCTGAATATATGCCCTAATTTTCTAGATCCCGGATGTCCATATTTTTCATATAGATGTTGTAAGATTTCTTTAGATAGTTGGGCTGTTATTGTATATAATTCATTGTTATTTATCAATTTGCAAAATATGTCATTATTTTTCATGTTTTTATTTTTGATTTTGTTTTACAGGATAGTTTGATTCTTTATCAACCTCTTATAACAAATTATATTGTATCCCATTTTATTCGTTGGTTTATTTTTCTTCTAGCCTTCTATTCTAGGTAATAAGTTTGCAATTACATTTGTCTGGCCTTAAATACTCCTGATTTTAAAATAATATTATTATAGTAGTAATGACCATCTGTGTCCTGTTCTTGTCTATTTATTTTGTACCCCAAAAATGTTGCTTTATTTTGAAAAAATGACTTAATTTTTTTATATTTTTTATTAGCGTTATCTAACGCTTTTTTGGCACATTAACTATAAAATTATTATTATATGTGGTATTTGCTCTTTCTATTATTCCTAATTTAATAATTTCTTAGATTTCCAAATTTACTTGTTTACAATGTCTATATGGAAGGGGAAAGGCTTTTGCTTTAAATTTTTCTGTATCTTTTACTATAAATTTTTGTACCTATTTGTTTGTAAGTCGATTTGCGTCATTAATAAGACTCTATTTTGTTTTTATATATATTAAGATTTCTTTGATTATTATTATTTTTAAAATGTATTTTATTTTTATCCATAAAATTAATATTCTTTGTAAATTAATTTTTGTATTACATTTATTTTTTCCATTATGATATCGTTTTTAATATTTTGCATTATTAGACATTTTGGTTAATGCTTATGCTTATTATTTATATTTAAATTTATTATACATATTTTATCAACTTCTGCTAGTTTCTTATTTTTATTTTTTTATCTTTGAACAGTCCACGAAGGCTGATGCCTAAGTACTAACGTACCGTGGGTGTCTTAAGTGTGTTGAGAGGGAGTTTTTTCATACGGGACTTAAATATTTGGAGATTGGGAGGAGAAGGAAAAACTTCTGCGGGCAGTAGGTTCCATAGTCTTGACACTCTAGGGATGAAGGAACGAAGAAAGCGGGAAGTTCGGGGCCCTCTAACTAAACCGTAAAAGGATACATAAAAGTTGCACTACGTGTTGCTCTGTTGGGAGCTGCCAGAGAAGGAATGGCCAATTCCTTTGAGCAGAAGCCGTGAAAATACCTATAGAAGAGCGACAGATCCTTTACAGCTTGACGGTGGGCAAGAAGAGGAAGCCTTTGTGTGAGGGTTGGATCATTAATAAGACGAACGGCTCTTCTTTGAATGGAGTCCAGAATGCTAAGTGTTGTAGGGGACGCCATTCCCCAGACATGAGAATAATATTCTAAAGAGGGTCTGATTTGGGATACATACAGAGTGTACAGATTGGAAGAAGAGAAATATTTTCTGGCTCAGAAGAGGAATCCAAGCTGCCGAGGCTATGGATGTAATGTGCTTGTGCCAGTCGAGGTTATTCTCAAAAGTAACGCCGACAAGATTAAACGACTCTTTGTTCTACAGAACTTGGCCGCTCATATGTAAGGGATGAGCATTGGCAGACTTTTTTCGCGACAGCGAACATGACTGTGTTTTCGAGGCATTAAACTGAACAAGATTTTTGACGCCCCCATCCAAGATAAGTTTGAGGTCTTGTGAAAGAGATATCTGCATTGACCTGCGCTTGTTTTCCAAATCAGAATTACATGGTGGCTTAAGAAATTGAATACTAAAGTGGAGGGTGCTATCGTCAACAAAACTATGAATGGGATTGATTGTGGAAGAGAGAAGATCGTTAATGTGTAGAAGAAACAGTGTGGGTGCCAGCACTGAACCCTGAGGCACCCAAGCATTAAATTAGTTTCTTATTGATCTTGGTTATCTCTATCTTTACTATTGCTACGTCGTTTGAAAGTACTGCTAACTGTTCCTTTTTCTCTTCTGACCTGTTTATTACTGTGATATTTTCCTATTGTATTTATTTCATTGTATCTGTTTTTATTTGTTTCGTTTCATTAAGTTAAGGTTTTTAGCCTCTATAATTATTTTGTACTTGATTTATATGTTGCCAGTTGTTATTAAAGGTGATCGGGTATCGAGTTGTATTATTATTCTGAAAATTTCCATTATTGCAGTGTATTTTGCATGTAGTTGTTAGTATAATTATTGTTTCTACTCGTCACCCTTTGTACTTTGGTCAGAAATTGTATTAATTGTTGCATTTGGTTTTATATTTTGTAGTGTTGTAGACTGTACTATGTCATCTCTGTAATGTCATAATTATTTTGATCATTATTGATATTATAATTAAATTTACCAAAATATAACAATTCTCTAAACTTTGCCTGTTTTACTTTATTCCAATAAAAGTTAAGGAATTGTTGTTTAAATTTCTCAAAATTCTCGACTTGATTTTCTATATTAGCATATCAGATTATTACATTTTCTGTACAATTTTGTTTAATAATTTTTTATATGTGCAGAATTTTGTACTTTCCCTATTTTGTTTTTTGGGAGAGCAATAAATGCTTTTGGATGAACTAATTTGATATAAGCATTAAATTTGACCCCTATCTTACCCGTGACATTGTATTTATTAATACTGTGATTAGGAATTCTGGTTTCTAGGTCATTTAGCTCTTTGTATTTAATCATTTATTTTTTTACTTAAGTTTCTAGCAGTGTGGTTTAATTTGTCTTCGATTGTCATAACGATGTATTCTTTACATTTGTTGTAAATAGTCTCGACCCTTTCCAGATCATCTTGTACAACAAGCTCTAAATGGTCCGCCTTTTCTGCTACTTTATTTTCCAGGTTATTGTACTGTCTTTCTCTAGTTGTTCTTCCTATTTTAATAATTTCTAAGACTTGTTTGTCATGCTCCATTATGGCATATATTTTACTACTTATTTCCTTCCATTTAAGGTTAAAAGTGTCTTTAATTTCCTTAATTTTTTTATAAGCCTTTTTTTAAGTCTCGATCCATTTTTGTTTCCGAATTTTTAAATATTTTATTCTAATTTTTGATTATTTTGTTCTTGTTTGTTATTAATGTCTTTTTTTAAATTTATTGAATTTTTTCACATTTTGTAACTAGTATCTTGCATCTATTGTATAAGTAAAAAAAATGTGTTAATTGATTCTTTACTTGGCACTGGTATCGTATATTGTGCTTGTATCTTAACTTTGTCTTTGTTTGTTTGTACTTGTTCCAAATTTTGTCCCGTTTCAGTAGCATCAATTTTAGTGATGAGCAAAACAAGACCAAGACCAAGACCGGGCTAGTCTTGGTCTTGGTCTTGGTCTTGCAAGCCAAAAGAAGGTCTTGGTCTTGGTCTTGGTCTTGCACCACCCGGTCTTGGTCTTGGTCTTGGTCTTGCTGCAAGAGTCTTGCTGGTCTTGCTTTTTTTTGATAGTAATAATTTAAACTAAGCAATCTTGAATAAAATATATCTTTTTAATACTTAAATATAAATCAAAATGGGGACTATATTTTTTGCTTTAAAATTTTAAAATATACCAGTTTTAATCTTAAACGTACATTTAAATTATTTGATTAAAAAGCATATTTTTAATGAGTGCGTTTTTTTTATTATAGCGCCAGGGCCGGATTTAATTTTTTTCCGCCCATAGGCTAATAAATTTTTGCCGCCCTAATATGTCAATATTTTTTGAATGTAAACTACACTAGTAATTTTTATAAAAAATATTAAACAAATTTAACAAAAGTAAAACATACAGAAAATTAATTAACAATTCTTTAAAACAAACAAATTTGAGGATTTTTTTTTATCTATTCGCTGTATTATAAAAAAAAAATATATTAATTTAACATTATATTTTTTAAAATATTAATTGTAAATTTGCCGCCCTAGGTTTTAGCCTACTCAGCCTTTGCGTAAATCCACCCCTTTATAGCGCTCTATTTTTGGTTAAATTAAGACACAACCTTCTTTTATACATTTGGTGGCATATAGAAAACATTTTAGGGATAAGAATTATATAAATTTTCTTTGAAGAAGCAGATAAAATTAAAGCAAATACAAAACTGTTTACTGTGTGAGCAGAAAAAAAAGACTTTTAATTTCAACCAGATGTGCAATATATGTGAAAATAATTCTGATATGTAATCAATGGTTTCTGATTAAAAAAAAAAAGTTATTTAAAAAACTTTTCAGTTAATATGAACTTTTTACCTTTAAATTGGTTAAGACTTTGTCGTACAAAGTTTGTAGAAATACTTTATAAACAATCTGCAGATACAAGGGGGCCCAATAGTGTGACAAAGCTCGATATCTCCTAAATCGTCCATTATAGTGAAAAACTAAACATATAAAAATTATAGACAAAAAGGGCATAAAATGTAAAATTATTTTCCATTTCAGAATTTTTCTATTAATCCACTGCCACTCAAAAAACTCCCTTATTTTTAGCTTTTCCCCTAAAATAAAAAATTTATGACGAAAAATATATTTAGAAAAAATCGCCACCCTGTATATTATGCTTGTTGTTATATAGGAACAATGTCGACGTAGATGGTTTTTAAATATTATTTTCGGTTTTGACTTTTTCGTCTAAACCGGAAGTGATTTTTACAATCCATTTATATAAAAAGTACTCCTTTATCACATGGCAAATATATTTTTTATTAATCCATTACTTTCACATTATCTTAATTTTAAGAAGCAATCAGTGAAACAAAAAATATGTATTTCATCAATTTCAGCATAACTTTTGTCCTCTGTACAAGAGTCTTGCAGGTCGGTCTTGGTCTTGCGTAGTCTTGCACACCTCGGGTCTTGGTCTTGGTCTTGGTCCATACCCCGGTCTTGGTCTTGGTCTTGCAAGCGAAAAGTCAGTCTTGGTCTTGTCTTGGTTCTTGGTCTTGGTCTTGCTGCAAGACCAAGACCAAGACCGCAAGACCAAGACCGGTCTCGCTCATCACTAATCAATTTGCTCCTCTGTACTTGACATTTCGTTATCAGTAGAATAAGGCAATTTATCTCCTTACTTGGATTTCCTTGGCCTTTTGCAAGGCCTTTGCCTGACCTTAATAATGTCTTTTCGGCTGTTTTATTTTTCTAATTTAATTTAAATTAGTTTTTAAAGTGACTCTAACGAATTGATGTTTATTTTTTTATTACTGATTGTTTATTAATTTATTTTACACTCTTTTCTATAAAGTAAAGGAAAATATGTGGAATTTATGTCTGCTTAATTCTAAAATTTATTTATTTAAAAATGTTGGCAATATATTAAAAATAAATTAATTTTCTCAAGATACCAACAATGTTTAAAAGAAAGAAAAGCTCATTTTCCATTTACACTATGTTATTAATACTGGCCAACTAACTTACAAATTTTTTCCACTCCGTATTCATACACTACACTACCTTATTAAATAAATAACATCTGTGTTGTCAGAATTTGTCTGTTATTATAATTTATATCATTTGCCACAATTTAGTTCTATATGTCTTCTTTTGATTTTAATCTAGTATGTATTACTTTTGAGATAAAATTTAATTTACAATTT
Organism: Listronotus oregonensis; assembly: GCA_019359885.1. Lineage (NCBI taxonomy): Eukaryota > Metazoa > Arthropoda > Insecta > Coleoptera > Curculionidae > Listronotus > Listronotus oregonensis. The sequence goes on along the minus strand of JAHBCN010004083.1, from coordinate 6,381 downwards.
ATTTCACAACTGCGTAATTGCGCGCCCATTGCGTAATCTATCGACGAGATTTTTTTTCAACGCAGGTACATATGCATTAAAAAAAATTCTTGGCAATAGATTACGCAGTTGGGAAATAAATTATATAAAACAAAAGTGCATGGGCGCCATTTTAATAAAATTAGCCCGCTTAACATTATTATCAAGTGCAACAGGAATATCTAAACTAAACTCGCAAGTTGCTTTAATGATTTTGATGCATTTTTGCTTCTTTTGTTAAACCTACCTTTTTTTTCTTTAAATTTCTGATAAAAAATATGTCTTCATAATATATTGACATGGTTGACACAGGTCTTTGTTAAGTAGTGAAAGCCATTCAAGAGATTCAAAAAATAATTATTTATTTATAATAGATGTATTATATTAGGCCTTAAAGATTTAGGGTACGTAAGGACTAAATTATAAAAGACATACTATGTTTGTTGTATTTTTTTTTACTTTTGCTGTTCCGGTCGTTTCACCCTTAAATAATAATTCGTGGAAAAATTTTATTTAAATATTAGATATTGACTTATTAAATTGTATTTTTCCTTTTAGTTTTAAATATTTTCATTGTTTTAACATGCTTGAAATAAATTTGTATCTTTTTAAACTACATATTGTCCATTTCTTTAGCGATATTGAGTCTTATCATTGTTTAAAATATAATTCTTAATATGCCTCTACACATTTTTTACGCGTCATTTACGTAAAAACTGAAGTATATACGAAATTTAATTAAATATACGAAAATAATATTTTTTATCAAATTTTGTGGCTTTTTCTGAAAAATTGATCGATGTTTTTTGCAATCCAATACATGTTATAAGGTTTAATCTTGAATTAAACAAGCATGGTAAAAGCGTTAATCAAATGTACATTTTAATTTACATTGTAAAACTCGGTCTCCTTAACTTATTTATCATAAATGTATCAATTTGTAAGTGTTTTGGTGAAGTGTGATATGTAGATTCCGAAGCTAATTACAATTGTTAGTCGGAATATCTTTTTTCATAAATAATTATATTAAAGGGTATCCGACATATTTTACGCCAGTTGATTATAATAAACACATGTGGACATACTATGTATCATATGTGATACGTTTTAATTCATCGTTTTATTATCTTTTACATTCCACTTAAATAATTTTTACATTTATTGCAGGGTCATTTAACTGTTTATTTTCATTCACCGCCATTTCAACGGCCTCAGTATCGTTAGCCATTTAAATATATGCAGTCTTTAAAACTGACCGCAGTTGGCCAGAAGGCGCATTTGACATGTACAAAGTGGCCCCTTTCATGTACATAGTCGCCCCCGTTTTCTGGAAATTTTATGGATGTTTCTCCCTCTTTCATGAATCTGTTGTAAACTTCTATACCTTTTTTACGCTTTAATCTTACTTGAGCAAGTTTTTTAGCAATTAACTTTTAGAAAATATCTCGGTCTCCACGACCAATTATTCCAAAATTTGTTGATTTGTTTTAATTAAATAATTGCAATTTTTAGCCAAAAAATCTTTTTTTATATACACTTTATGATTAAAGTGTATCCGACAACTTTATTCGGCGTCATCTCAATGGCTTCAGTCTTGTTAGCCATTTAAATAAATACAGTCTTTAGAAATGACTGCAGTTGGTCAGGAGGTGCATTAGAAATATAAATGACGCTCTCTTCTGGAAATTTTATATCTTTTTTCCTTTTTTATGAATTTGTTTTAAACTTCAATAGCTTTTTTAAGCTTTAATTTACCAGGAGCAAGTTATTCAGCAATTAACTTTAACAAAATATTTTGGTTTTCACTACTCATTAATTATAAATTTGTCCATTTGTTTAAATTTTATGTTGAACTGTGATATGTATTCCCTGGAGCTAATTATAAATTTTAGTCACTATATCTTTTTTTATATACACTTTATGACTAAAGTGTATCCAACAATTTACGCCACCTAATTTAACTAAACCCGTGTGGAGATACTGCCCATCATATGTGGTACTTTTTAATTTATCGTTTAAAGATCCTTTACACCCAACGCAAGTAATTTTCACATTTATTGCGGTACCATATGACTATTTATCTCTATATTGCGCCATCCCCATTGCTTTAGTATTTTAGACCATTTTAATAAATACCATCTTTAAAAATAACTGCAGTTGGACAGGAGACGCATTAGGAATATAACTAATTGGAATTTTGATCCATGTTTTTCCTTTTATTATAAAGTTGTTGTGAACTTTAATATCATTTTTAAGCTTTATTTCGGTATGCGCAAGCTTTTAGCCATTAACTTTCAGAACACATCGCATAATGCAGGCAATATACCACTAGCGCGTAAATCCTAACACCGCCCGTCAATCTTACGATCATGCGCATTTCATTCTTTAGTATTCCCGGGCTTGCTAAAGTTTGGTTATGAAAATAAAGCAATCAAAACAAAAAACTGGTGGAATACAAATAGTCAATATTTCCTTATTATTGCTTTGAGCCTTTGTCTGAGTAGCTATTACCAAAATTTAATGGTGTATTAAATAATATAGCATGGATTTTAAAACTGAAATAGCTGTTGAACATACTGAGTAAAAAAAGAAACTAATCTGAGGTAGGTTGTTTTCAACTTTTAATTTGTTTTTTACAATGCTTAACTTTTCAAAATATTTATTTCAGATGTGCTTCTACTACAATATTTGCCTGTGACCTATGTGGGAAGAACTATTTATCGCAATCGCACTTGAAAGAACATGTGAAACGAGAACATGATGTAACAATCAATCTGAAAATGCCACTTTAAAATGTCCTCTTTGCATAAGTTGTATTAAAACCTATGAAGAACTAGAGCATCATCTAAATGTGCAGCACAATGTTCCAACTAAGCATATAAAAAATACATTTAAAGATATAAAAGAGTTCCAAAAATGGAAAACGGAAATAGAACAAGATGCCGGGTCCTCATACGTTAAATTAAATTGTAGAAAAACTGATTCTTGTAAAATCACCAAATATATTTGCTATCGCTCTGGATTATATATGCCAAAATTAAGCGGTTCAACGAGAAAAAGAGAGCTAAAAAGGAAATGCTCTAATAAAATGGGTAGTCATTGTCCATCTAGAATAAAATGTATAGAAGGTGACAACGGTGTCTCCACTGACTATGTTCCTACGCATGTAGGTCATGATAATGATGTTGGCAGATTACCTCTTACTCAAGATGAACGTCACAAAATAGCTGGGAAGTTGATGCAGGGAATTCCTAGTGAACGCATATTACAAGACATAAATAAATATTTTGATTCTTCAAAAGAATTTCTTTGACAACAAGACAAGATATTCGAAATATTAAAAAGCATTTAATTTGAATCGGACATTGTTTTGCATAGGGGAAGATGCAAAAAAGCTTTGGGAGATTTTTTAATAAAAAAAATGGGAATGCTGTTTTAGGTTAAAGCCAGGGCCAGTGTGAATTTTAGGTGAAAATGATTTTTTTTTTGACTTTTATGAACCGGCAAAAAGGAAATGTTAATAAAATATGGCAATAATATTTTAAAATAACGATTCCACCCATTAAACAAATCAGAAAAACATTAAAATTAACAACTTTAAGGTGGTTGATGAAGAATAGAAGGATTTCCAGTAGCCTTTTTTTTCCATTGAAGAAATGAGGCAGTTTTTTCAATTTTTTTTATTTTGCAAAAAAAAGAATGTGTTCCGACTTACAACCAAGAATTTTTTATGTAAAGATGATGCTAATGCATTTTATAATGTTTTTTTTCCAAGGCTTATAATTTTTAAACCCAACAAGATATTGTGCGATTTGGCAGGGGTAAAAAAAAATTTAAATGAAAATTTAAAAAAATTAAAATTTCAGAAAAAAGAAAATAGAAACAAAAAAAAAGATAAAGTTGTTTTACCCGGTGAGCTTGACTTAAATACTTTTAATAAAATGTTGTTGACAAAAATCAATAAACCCGATGTCTGATCCCGATTTAAAAAAATATGGGGAATATTTCTGTAAACATTATGCTAACCGTCCTTCACAATTCCCCGCCATCGAAAGGGGTTTGGAAAAAAATACAAAATGAGCTTGGAGAAATGGCATAGGGAATTAAAATATAACTCAACAGTAGGTGGAAGTGCGCATAGATTGGATCGAGTATAAATAATGTCCTAAATGTCTTAAAACAAAAGTTTATGAGAAGGCTTGAAGATTTACCCAATAGGGGTTCCTCATAAACTGGCTGAACTGAGAAAACGGCATAAAATTGCTGAACAATTTATAAAACATGCCACAATTTTTGCAGAGACTCCTGGTTCCAAGTGGTTAGTTTCATTTTCCCAAAAAATACTGGTATGATATTGGAATATTATACAGTTATAAAAGAACAAGATAAATGTGAATGCAGTTTTATTTGTAATAAAATGCAAATGTTGTTTGATAGTTTTCTTGCTCATTCACGATTATACTTAAATTTTTAACATGTGAAACATTTCAAAAGGTTTAAAGAACATGATACTAATTTGTTGGAGCCGTTCCAACGAATTTCCGGAATGAAAGAAGAACAAGAACATACTGCCATATGTTTATCAGCTACAGAAAGAAAAATTTAATTTTAGACCTACAAAAAAGAAAAGAAAATAACTTTTTCAACAATTAGTGGTTTGAGGCATGTGGAAAAGGAGTCCTTAGGGGCTCCATAAATTAGGGGATCCTCTAATTTACAAAAAATTTTATCTGGGTTAACCGTTTTAGGAAAAAAAGGATGAGGAGATTATAGCAAAAATGCCAAAACCGACAAGGGAAGGAAACCACAAAAAAAAAATTGCCCAAAAACGAATAATTCCAGCCATAAAGAAAAAAAAAGAAAAAGAAAAATTGAAAAAATAAGAATAAAATGAGGAAAAATTTTTATCTTTAAATTTGTTATTGTAATTATATTTATTTTAAAATGTTAAAAAAATACTTTTTTTATTTAAATAAAATATACATTTCAATATGTAATTGATTATAATACCTAATTATTATAAGTAACGGATTTGTTTTTAATTTTATGTAGTAATAAGGCTTGTAAAACCGATATTTAGAAATATTTTATAGAAAGCTACCGACTTAATTTGCCTTTATCTATTTTTTCCTCAAATAATCGGAAACATGACCATTTTCGCCCTAACTTCATATTTAATTTAAACAATTTAAATAAAGCGGGAAAATAAATGTTGACCCGAACATAAGCGAATCCGAAACCCAAATACTTGACAGGCGGTGTTGGATTTAGCCTAAAAGGAATATACCCAATAGTTTTGTACTGTGATTTTAAAATTTTTATTTGTCAAAAGAACTGTTTTTAACAAAAAACGTTATTTAAATAACTAATATCGTCTTCAAAAAAAAAGTAATTATGGTTTAAATTTTAGGATGAAAAAATGTTCAAATTCCAATAGGGTCTTTGGATAACCCGGTATCATTATTTGTCGTCAATACCTTCTGGGGGTTGTTTTTGGTTAATTGTTTGCTAGCTTGCTGTCATAATTGGGTAGGGCAGTTTTTTATCGGGTGGCCCTTTTAGGGTAATACTTTTTTTCCATTTTCTTAACAATTTTTGGTTAGACAAAACCACCATCGCCATGAATGAAACCCAGTTTAAAACAATTTTTCTCGCCAAACCTATTGTGGGACAGTTGATAAAACAAATAAGCTTAAACAGCTTTTTTTATCGTATCTTTGGTCACAGCATTGCTCATATGTATTAATTAAGATGACTGGATTTGTCCAAGTATTTGTAGGTACAACCTAAAGAAACAAAGCCTAATTTTAAGCCCATTTTTTTTAACTTGGCTTATTAAAAAAATTAAAAAATGACTACTTTTTACAAAGGGGTTTTTAAAAACAAAATTTAAAAATTATATCATAACTTTTTTTATAGCAAAAATATTTATTATAATTGTATGTTAAAATTAAATAAATAAGAAACCAAGAAAATAAATAAAAATCCACGTTAAAATACAAGTAGGTCGTGACTGATAGACATCGCCCAGATGTTAAGCAGGGTGTCCAGTAATTCAAGTTCGGATGCAGTGCTTTAAATATTCAGCTATTTTCATCTTAGATCCTAAGATTTATTCTCCAGTTGGCCCTCGTGCTTTGATGATGGCAATGGTAACTTCTTGATAATTAAAAAAAAATCTGCCGAAACTATCAATCATTTCGTGTTGGACTCTTTTTTTTTTTTTGATAGCCCATACTTGTCCTTTTCCTCTGACTTAAAGCTTTGACTTGTAAATTAACCTTAATGTTATTTTTAAGTTGTCCGATAAAATCTTGAAATAAAAAATTGTTTTTTGTTAAGTCCATAGGTTTCACGTAAATT
>JAHBCN010004082.1:17500-67770 GCA_019359885.1 Listronotus oregonensis | reverse complement strand
CCTTAAAAAGGGTTCCAAGGAATGGGAAAAAATTCGTGCCCGGGGGAAAATTTTGTTTAAAACATTTTTTTACAAAAGGGGCCCTTTTATTGAAAATTTCAAGTAATAAATATAATATTAGTTAGGTAAAATGATGAAATAATGGGATTATACCTGACACTTGGTTTGTAAATGGGAAATAGTACATTTCATACAAGGTATATAATCAACACTTGGCAACACAAAAGGCTTCTCTCAAACAGTACAATTAAGTTGGAGATTTGGCAAATTATTACCTAGTAAACGCTACCCAATCAGAATCGTTTTAGAAAATTTGAATTTTAGTACTTTTTTTTTTGAAATATCTCAGAAGTTACTTTATTTATCAGTATACTAATTTACACACGCAATTTTAGACCCATATTTAATCGAACTACATAGAAATTATAAACATTTATTCTGCGTGCAAGGACCCTATTACAGCGCAAGGAAAAACATTCGAGGAAGTAGAACAATGCCTGAGTGAGGCCCTAGTGGAGTTGGATCTCTACTACCGAAGTAACCAGCTGAAGCCTAATCCAACAAAAACACGCCTTTTGCCTTCGGAATAAGCAGGCCGACAGAAAACTACAGATCGAATAAAAAGGGGTACTACTAGAACATTGCCCTAACCCCAAATACCTGGACGTAACAGTAGATAGGGCCCTAACATACAAACCGCACTGTCTCAACTCCAAACAAAAACTTAGCGAAAGAAATAATATAATTCGTAAGCTAACAAGCTCAGGGTTCTCAAAACCTCAGCACTCGCCCTCTGTCATTCGGCCGGCGAGTATGCGTGCTCAGTTTGGTATAAATCAGTGCACGCAAGGCAAGTCGACGTCGCTCTCAACGAGACAAGCAGAATTATCACCGGATGCCTGAAGCCCACCCCTCTGGATCTCTCTGGAAGATCCACCATCTAACTGGCATCGCCCCTCGTTCAGTCCGCCGAGAGGCAGCACCATTTAAAGAACGACTAAAATCAGCAGAATCGGAACGCCACCCCCTATACGGCGCAGAACCGGCCCATCAGAGATTAAAATCGAGGCGAAGTTTTCTGAGATCGACAGAAGATTATGGAGAACCTAAGACCAGAGTGGACCTTTGGAGGAAGACCGTAAATCAACACTGGATGAAGCCAGAAGAAGAACTGCACCAGGTTGTGATGACAGTTGGGAAACCTGGAAGGAACTGAACAGACTGTGTACGGGGACTGCAAGATCGAGAGATACCCTTAATAAATGGGGTTACCCTGTAGACTCTACCCTCTGCGAATGCGGAGTACTACAAACCACCAACATATGTACACCTGTCCACTGTCCGCCCAATGCACCCGAAAGACCTCATGGCAGCAAAGCCAAATGCAATCGACGTCGCCCGTTTCTGGGCAAGAAATGTTTAGCTCTAGTCTTAAATCATATTATGTATTTTTTATTTTTATGTTTGTTGTACTGTAGTCTTTACATAGTTTTTATATCAAATTTATGTCTGTATTTGTTATTGGTATTTTGTGTGTAATGTAAACACTATAATATGTACCTTGACGATGCTTCTAAAACGAATAAATAAAAATAAATAGTAAACATGTCTAAAAACCACGGAATATTGCCAGCAATAGCAAGCAAGAGTCACATTTAGGTGGCACTAACTCCTATAAAAACCGATATGGTAATGCATTGCGAATGTTTTAGATTTTCAGATCAGTTACTGCCACCTAACAATGAGTTTTTTATTTTGTTTGGCAATATTCTGGGCTTTTGAAACCTATTTAATACTTAAATTAATATAATAATGGTTTATAACTGTAAAAGTGAAAAAGTAAATAATGCAAAAATTCGTGTAAAGATGCTATAAGAAGTTAAGTATTTTTCTCACAAATACACAGATATGGGTTAAATAAGTTAATTTTTAGATTTTACAGCTAACACTAAAAAAATCAACTTTGCCGTAGAGACACAGATTTCGTACTTACACAACACATAATATGCATGTTTAGGACTAAAAAATATGAAATCTGTGCAAATTTCTTCTCTACTATTAAATAAACCATCGTATTCAAAAAATATTAATAAAATTTGTTACATGTGTTTTAGTAATACTTTAAGTCTTTAGAAAAATCTACGACAGTGACAAAACCGTAGTTATATTCTTGTATTTTTCCGCTGAAGGTTATTTTAAATATTAAAAAGAAAAAATGTGAAAGGACCACAAACGTTAAAGCTAGTTTACATTTATTTACTGGTATGGTAAATACTATTTACATTTTTTATAGGGTCAGGTGTTCTGAACTTTAATTTGATCTTGAAATAAGATAATTATTGCTTTCTGGGTTTTAAAATGCAGCAATATATTTTTTTTGAATAAAAACCAATTAACAAGAAATTACTTTTAAGCTTCCTGTATAAAAATCTAAGTGTAGGAATTGTCAGTTGGGGACCGGTATATACGGCAGATAAATTTGGTAGAAGATCTAAGGGTAACTTTAAGCCAAAAAATAACTGGCCTACCCGGTTCGAGGTAAGAAACTCTAGCACAAGTCAGGTCGTTGCGAACGCCAGGGGGTCGAAAATATGAAATAGGTTCGTAACCTGGAAAAGGGAGGTGGTTGGTTGATGTTTTGGGACTTATTTGGGTTTCGGTAAGAAATAGTATGTGGGGTTTAAAAGATTGAAGATAATGGTAAACAGAGTTTACGTTGGAGTTAGGAGTGCGTTATTAATTTTTTTATTTAGTACCTTCGCTACCTCTTTCTTTATAGCTGCATTTTAAAGCATGTTGAAGTTTGGTCCTAATATTTGATTTAATTCTTCAAACTTATCTCTAGCGTCCTTATGACGAGGTTATGGTGTGTGCCTATGTTCACACCTGGATAGATTTTAACTCCTCTGACAATCATTTCTATAGCGCAGGGGTCTCCAAACTACGGCCCGAGGGCCACATCCGGCCCGCGGACAGATTTTGTCCGGCCCGCGGAGAGCTAGCATACTTGAAAACTCCTTTTAGAGAACAAAAATTTTTATGCAAATTAAATTTGTTTACTGAAGTATTCTAATTTTATGTTGAATAATAATTAATATGACACTACATTGATATGCTCATGGGCTAACTCCGCTAACTCATAACATTCTTGTAGGCTTATTGTTATTGTTTTTATGATAAGTTGGATAAAGAAACACATAATTGTAATGGAAAAACATTATAATATGCAGAAAATATAACTTCAGTATATAATAACTAACAAATTATTGAAATAATCCAACTAACATTTTATACATTTTAAATAATCACATAACTTATAACAAACATAATGACATATGAAATACTAATGAGATTTATGTAATTGAGATTTTCCACTGACAATAGTATGTATTTGGGGGACTAATTTTACTTGTACCAATTTTAAAAAAAGAGATTTAAGATGCTCATCAGTTAATTTCGATCTGAAAATTTTTTTTGTGTACTTCATTTTGGGGAGAAGGTTTTCTCACACAAATAAGTAGTCCAAAAAAAAAAAACAGACCACGAGCAAATTTATGAAATTATCAAATTGTGTCAGTGGAAGACTCTTATAAAATTCCCCAAAAAGATGGTTTTGATATTTGTTCTTAATTATATCACGCATTGTGATTATTTCCATTTGAATTCCCCGGGGTAGGGTTTCAATGTCAGTAAAAAAAGGATTCTGAAAAATCTTAATTTGATTCGCAATGACATCAAAGTCCGAGAAACAGTATAAAAATTTATTTCAAAGCACTCAAAGTTTCGATTGCAAAATCGATGGAAACTCATCCCCAGTAGTGTGGCTGAATATTTCACATGTTTTAAAATGTAAAAACATTTACCTCGTAGTTGTGATTGAAACAGTCTCAATTTTTCCGGAATGATTTGATTTTAGTGTATAAATCAGGAAGATGGGTTTTTTTCCCCCTTGCAATCCCAAATTCAGTTCGTTCACATGTTTTGTCAAATCAACATGAATGTAACTTCCACAGCCATGCGTTTTTTGTAATTCAGTAAGAGGGCGATGCTTTTCATTCAAAAAATTTCGATCACTGCTCGAAGTTAAAAAAAGGGAAAACCCCTTCCCCAACTAAGCCAGCGTACGGGTATGATAAGGTAAGTAGTTTCTCCAATCTCTTCAATAAATTGTGGAATTTCGGTGATTCAGCCCAAAAGATCTGATAAAAAACAGTTGATATGACTGGTTTCAGAACGGGGGGAAAATCCAAAATTTTCCGCACAAAGACTGTTAATGAATGATAAGACTAAGGGTTTTTTAACCACCGTCATTTTCTACATTTGAAAAGAGGACCACTCCTTTTTCTTTCCCACTCATGTTTTTGCCTCCATCCGTTGTAATACATTTAAATTTTTTTCCTCGAAGGTTCTTTTGATTAATGGCCATTTCAACCCCCTTTAAAAAATCTGTACCAGTAGTTGTGCCGTGAATACATACATATAAAAAGTTCTTCGTGCACTTCATAGCTTTTATCTACTCCTCGAATATAAATCAATACCTTAGCAGTATCGCCATCCGTTGACTCATCCAAGGCCAAAGAAAACCCTCAAAATGTCCATTTTTGTCGAACAGTTGAGAGGATATATTTTCACGTGTTTTCACCCTTGAGCCACAGTGTTTGCTGACATACTGACATTTTTTAATAAATTTACCTTTTCAGGGCACATTTCTTCGGCTACTGCAATTTGCATTCTTTGATCATTTCTCCATCGGTGAAGGGTTTTTCCACTTTTTGCAATTTCAAGAGCCACAAGCTGGCACGAGTTGCAGCCTCTTGTTCATTTTTGAGTTTTGTAAATGAAGATTGCTGCGATTTCAATCCCCCTGCATAGCTTCGAATTTTTCTGTCTGCAAATTCCCCAGTATATTTTGAGTATTTTTGAAAATGTTTTGTTTCTAATGACGTTTAATGTTATATTCTTTGAGAACGGCTATGCCTTCATTGCAAATCAAACATAGCGCCTTGTTACTGGACTCAATTACGAAATACTGATCTTTGAAATTTTTTGCATTCACTATCAATTTTTCGCCTTTTTCCCTACTACTATTCACACACAAAAAAACAATTCAAATCAAAATACTGTTATAAAGATGTCTTAAACTTAAACACGCCACGTTTTAAAGAGGTATGCAATATTTTATTTAACAACAGTGTCATAGGAACTGACTTGTGGTTCCCGCCTTCTTATATATTCCAATTACTGCCATCTAGAATGAGTGAAAAACACCCGAACTTTCTCGAACTAACGAGATTATTCTGTACGTGCTATTAGCGCCATCTGTTAGCGATAGAAGGTACACCTATTTCCGCTTGTGTCCCCAATGTCGTGTCCGTTACTCCTCACGGCTCTACTCTACGACTAATCTAGAAATTACAGATAACAACAGGAAAATTAATAATATGCAGTGTTCCGTTTTGCGGACTTTAGTCCGATTTGCAGCCTTTTTTAAACGTTGTGTATTTTTCGGATTTTTTTTTTATCAGTGGACTATTTCACTTCTTACCACCGGCAACAATGATAATAGGTTTTTTGGGCCCCCGGAACTTACTGGGAATCATTGGCCCAAGGCTGGAAATTTGGGCCCCCTATGCTACGGAATAAGGAGCAATGCACTAAGTTGCAATTTTTACATAATTTTCTTTGAATCAGGTCTTTTAAATTAAAAAAAAAAATAAAAGAATATTTGAAAGAAAAAGTCTCGGTCAAGGATGAATTGGGTAAAGATTCCACTTACATGAGAAAATCTATACATAACTACCGCCAGACGGGCCAGGACGAAAGACCACCCCATATTAATTTTTCGAGAACTCAAGATAAAAATGCTCTCTCGTCTTGACGAAAAGGCCATTATTTCGGTTATAGGACCAGTTGCTTCCATATCATCTCTCTATTTTATTAGGTAATAAAAATACAACTTATGTAAATACATAGGTCTTAGTAATATTTAAAGTTTAAGTTAATAACTCTTATATTTCTACATGTTTAATAAAATTTACGCAATAATTTAAGATACAAAAGCGTAGATCTAAGGTTAGCCCCTGTCTGTGGTTTAAATTTGTGGGTTTATAGCAGTCAACAGGCTCACAAAATAATACGAAACTAATAGACGATAGACCTTATACCTGCAGTCCCCAATTTTGTTGATTTTACCGATATCGAAATAAAATTTAGGATATAGATCTAGCATGTTAAATTCCAGTTTTTGACAAGTGGCTTTGCTTTATTCAACTTATTTAAATTTTTTATTCAGAATATTTCTCGTGAACATAAAAATGTTAATTTGATATCAAACTCTCTATTTAGCTTTTCAAAAAAAGTTTTATTCAAAATTGCAGTTACCGTAATTGTTGTGAATTTAATGGCTATTGAGGTTAATTTTATATTATTATGTAAGAAAAAATACCGAGCATGTTATGCGATTACTTTAAATGTTCATGTCACCGTTTAATGTCGTACTAAAACGGCTACCTGCATTTAGTCGACAAAAAGCAGCATTTATCAGTGTCGTTTTGCTTTTTAATTTTGAGAAAGGTGTTTTTCTTATATTGGGTAGATCCAACGTGAATAACACTACAAATTTTTAATAAATTTTACTCAATAAATGTAAAATCTCCTGGTTTTCTATTATAACAAAAAATAGTAAAAAATGTGTATTACTTATAAAGAAAAACAATAAAAATAGTAAGCAGAATTTAAAAAATGAGCAAAGGTTGTTAACGGTTTACTTACCAATTCCATCTTTTTTTCTCGAAAAGCATTAGAAAATTAGCTTATGTTTATAGAAACCAGAATTTAGCTAGCACACAATTTTTTGAACTTGGTATCCTAAAATACACCTTATAATATCGTTGTTCAGTGTTTTTTTTTGTGGAAAATTTTATTATACTTTGTTCTTAGTTTTATGCGTAGAGTATATCTTAAAAATATTGCACCTTTTATTCAGACACCCTGTACAGTTTTCTAATTTTCCATTCAATGTCCTAAAAAATCGACATAAATTTAATTAAAAGAAGTTAATATTGCCATTTAGTCCTTCAATAAATCCGTTTTTGCAAGGAAAAACATTTAAAAATTATCCATAAACATATATCATACTTTTACGATCAATGCAATATTTGCGTCAGATAAGTGATATGATATATCGCCGGTCGTGTATTGTGAAAAGTGGTTTTCGCTTGATTTATTCCGTATTTCGCTGGATGTTTTTATTTTATATTTAATTAAACACGAAATAAATACTTTTAAAATACTTCGGTCCAGGTTACCGCAATAGTTTGATTAATCATTCGATAATAAATGTATTAGCTCATTATCTAAAGTACTTAATTGGCAGTTGGCATAAAAAAATATATAAATATGCAATAAATAAATGAAATAATGTCTTAATAAAATTAGTTTGAATCTGACAGTAACAAAAAATTATTATTTCCAAAGCTAAATAGTATATTACATACCTAGGTGGAAAGTGTTTTATTCTTGTCGAGAGAAAAGGGTAATTTAGCGAAGAGCATAGCGCCGAGATAAACCATATCTCAATACAGCAATGAAACTTTTTATCAAGGTTTGTATATACCCTTTCATTAACAACCATTATTTTTAAGCATAAATAAAGTTTTTTGTGACAAATATAGCTGCGTAAGAAATGTATAACCAGAAGCTTCACCACACTGAGAAAAAAGGAGCAGCAAAGTTCTTACTTAAAGTTGGCTTACTTGGGATACAGTTTTTTATCTACCAGTAATAGGTATCTACTAACCGCGGTTGCATTGTAAACGTGTAACAAATAAGGTATTTTTTACTAAAAATATTTTATTAACCATAAATTAGGGCCAACTGCCAGAAGTAGATTTTTAACTGTAGTGAGTAAGCCCAAATATATTAAATGAAGACATTTGTAATAAGTAAGTAGTTTACTTATGGGTAATAAGCGTTTTTTGTGGTAAATAGGAATTTTACTACCATTAGTAGGTAACAACTATCAACAACAACGAAAGCTTTTTATTAGTTAATCTTGCAATTATATCCCATTTCGTTTAGTAAAGGTCTACTTGCTACGAAAAACCATTAGATGTAGACATCGGGTTAAAAGTCACTCCCGCGACCGTGGCACCAAACGAACGAAGTACCAAGTTTTGTGAATTGTGTAATTAAAATAACGTAACGTGTGAAATGTAAAGATAGCGAAACTCTTTTTTATTCCGTGCTTCGTCTATGCGCAGTTTCTTTTAATTTGGTTTGTGGAATCCGTCTAAAGCGATTAACTATGTAGTAACGTGTATTTTAAATGTATACTAATACATACATACATACATACATACATACATCTCTAAGTGTCATCGCAAATATTTACATCGATGTTAAATCCACCAGGTATAAAGTTAAACTAATTAATTTATAAACTTATTAATAATTCCACACTTACAAAAAAGATCCTTTTTTTGCCCACCGACAAGCTGTGGGGAAATTCTCTAAGACAAAGGCGGGAAATCTTCACATCTCACAGCATCCGACTACGTGCTAGTGCCCGTAATTTGTTTTGCTTAGTCATGTTTACATTGGGTGTATTTGCTAAAACTCCATGTCCGCGGAAAAGAGCGCGCCGACGTTCGTCACGCTCCCAAAGTCCTTGATCTAATGTTTTAAGACCGCTTTGCGTTACTGTGAATGGAAGTTCGAAATCGGACATGTACTTGGACGTGGCAGAACCCCACGGACTTCCGCAGAAGCCCCGACACTTCCCACACTGGTCTAAGACTTCGCTGGAGCCCCGAATACTAAGTGCTAATGGTCTATTACTTTTGGTGGTTGACTCAAAGTGGCGCCCACGGGCTGTTCGTAGTTGTTTGGTGAATATGGGGAGGAAACCGCCCTTTTAGTGAAGCTTCCAGCTTTTCATAAAAAGGAGGACTCCTTCGATTCGTATCCAGACTATCTGCAGGGACCGTCAAAGCCTCTGGGGCCAATCCCGAACCTAAACGTGGCAATGTGCAAAAAGTGGCGCCTACATCCTGATTTGACGTCACTGTCATTTCCGGCCAATTTTAATTCTTGACCGTGAATACATTTTGAACTTTTTGGTCTTGGATGAAAGAGGGATCTTCTACGAAGTGGCTAGAAGGGAGGTCAACGCTTCAGATGGCTCCTGTGAGTTTCTAAGGTTAAGCTTCTTTTAAAGATATTTTGTTTTAATTTGTGCGCGCGAGCCTTGCACCTTCTGTCTTCTGTATAATATTGCTTATTCCACCCTTGGTCACGCAAGGGCAAGTAGTTCTGACCGCTTTTGACGCTGCGACGTGCAGTAGCAGAGTCCTACCCCGTGCTGGCATGGAAGAATAAGAAGCTCTGTACCTTTTTCTGGGTCAGCCGAGGCGATTGGTTGTAGCCGCGGCGTCGAAGTCAGTGTTGTTGTTGCCGGGTCGGCTGAGGCAGCTGCGCCGCCGGACTCAGCACCCTTTGAGTGCCCCTGTTTATCTCCATCAAGCGGATTTATATTTTTAGGATTTTGATTAGACAATAATAACAATCGTATTTTCATTAATACACTAAGTTTATTGACGAACGTTTCGAATTTCTGATCTACTTCATCCTCATCTACTTTTACAAACAGTTTTTTTTTTCTTACAGTTACAGTTTAAAACAACTAAATCTTTTTTTAATCTTAAACTTTAATCGGTTACAAACGACAAAAGTATAAATCTCCAGGGCTATTCGGCTTTAAAAGTGAAATCTGTTTAGCAAACTTTATACGCGGAAAGTCCCAAGTACAGAAGCAAAATTTCCGTATCCCGTAAAAGCCTCTACATCAATTACCACGGAGCCTTGCTTTCACCGGGCCCACTGGCCACCCCCTGCTGTCCGAGCAGAACAATAAATAAGCAAAAACAAACTGCTACTTACAGGAAAATCACGATTTACTCTCGAAACAAAACAAATTAAATACTTAACTCCTCGGAATTTTTAAACTTACTACGAACTGAACCCGAATATTACTATTAAAACGATTTACCAAAACAAACTAATGTTCATTTTCTCCCAAATATTTAAGTCTCGTGTAGATAAACTTTCTCTTACCACATTTTAGACACTTAGGCCTTAGTCTTCGTGGACTGTCCCAAGATATAAAAAAACAATATCAAAACGACGCAATGGAGTCATTTTATCATCATTCGATTTGTGCCATTATAGATAGCGTGCGGTAAAAAATGTCTATACACTAGCACAATTGACGAAGTGATCCCAATGTTTTGTTTTTTTTTGTGTACTTTAAATATTACTGGTATTACTTTATTTATTACTATCCACAATTTATCATATGTGTCATAAAGTGTTATGACGCTTCTATAATAGGTTTTTGGGTATCCTCTTCAATTTTTAGGCATAAGTTTTACATTACCTCTATGTTCCACACGAAATTAAAAGTGTTTTAATGGCTACATTTCTAAGTGTACAGAGTGGCGCCATTTTAATGGATATTCACGGTATTGGGAAAACTACAAGCGATAGAGCAAATCTGATGGCACATTCTTGAGTCCGATTTTCAAAACAATTAAACTGGTGAAAGCAAATCGCGGCCAACTTGATTTGTCTCGGAGGTACAGGGTGTTTTCCAAATTATGACGATTTCAGCAAATCTTTTTATCCCGTTTGTTTGTAAAGATAAAAAAAACTGTTAAATAGCATATTTCTGTAGAACTTTACGTAGAATCCAGTGGCGTACTTAATTATTTTTATTAGATATTTTTTTAGATAAACCCGTCTAATATTTAAATTTTTTTCCAAAAAAATTACCTATTTACTTATACCACACACTTTTTATTTATTTTCAGAAAAAATAAATTCTTTGTGGAAAAACCCAAATTTATAAAAAGCAGACATTAAGAATGTGAACATAATATTTAAATTTTGCAACCCATGTCAAAAATTGTATTATTATTTTTTTTATATATTTTCTAATATATTTTGTTCTTCAATTATTCATTTATTATTTATTTATAATTTATTTTTATATTTTTTACTATTTTTAATGATCCATAGTCAACTGGGTTTTGTCTTTTAGTCTTTAAAAGGAACACATGCTTGGTTGCTTTTTTTGATATCTAGCAAAATATATCTGCAAAGCATTTGCACATTTTTTTTTATCTCAATATAAAATTTAATAGTATTACCTATTTCAAAGTTTTGCAAATTCGATTTCACTTAAATCAAAATTTATGAACACAAAAGTTTGTATGTAAATATTAGTTTTTGCTTAAATATTATAAAGGATTTTCGGAAATAATGATGAAAAATTTTAAGGTATGATTCTACATAAAAAGATATAAAAAAGTTCATTTTAATATAGGTCCGGAAATGCTTCCAGAGGGAGCTACGGGCCCTTGAAGATGGTATCATTAAACTGGTTTTAATTTAATTTATTAGGATCTACTTACAATACAGGAATTGACTCCTATGTGTAAGTTAGAGTGATTTTAGGTCACTTTTTGAAAATATCAGGTGACCCATATTGCAACCAGTGGCGTTGGAACAAAGGGGTGGTTAGTTATTTAGGGTCATATTTTTTTCGCCGAGTGTATTTTCGCTAAATTGTTTTTTTAAACATTTTTACGTAAAAAATGATTCTTTGGTATAAAGTCGTATAGTCGATGGTTTTCGAGATAAACGGACTTTAATGTTCAGATTATTTTTTTTATAATAATTTTATTAATAAAAATACCAACAAATCAATAACAAAAATGTATCCAATATAGTAGGTACCAGTAAATTGTTTTTTTATTTGGTAATGGATGTAAAAGAAGAACTACATTTTAAAATAGCATTCAATCATCTTCTTGTTTTTATTACATAGCCTGTTTACTGTATTTACCCACTGCAGTCGTAATTTTAAGTCCGTTTATCTCGAAAACCGTCGACTATACGACTTTATACCAAAGGAACCTTTTTTACGTAAAAATGTTCAAAGAAACATAATTTATTTAAAAGATAGCGAAAATATACTCGGCGAAAAAAATATGACCCCAAATAACTAACCACCCCTTTGTTCCCACGCCACTGGTTGCAATATGGGTCACCTGATATTTTTAAAAAGTGACCTTCAATTACTCTAACTTATACGTAGAAATTAATTTCTGTATTGTAAGTAGATCCTAAAAATTAAATAAAAACCACTTTTATGACACCATCTTCAAGGGCCTGTAGCCTGTAGCTCCTTCCGGATGCATTTCCTGACCTATGTTAATATGAACTTTTTTTCAATTCATTCTATGTAGAATCATACCTTAAAATTTTTCATCGTCATTTCCGGACACCCGGTATAACATATTTTAGCGATCATTTAATTCTAAGCCAATTTATATTCTACCAAACAAAACGCGTATTCCGTTAATTAAAATTAAAAAACAATAAAAAAGGGCATTAGCTAATAATTGCAAAATATTATTCATCATTTTAATAAAATATATTAACTTAGGAATTTATGAATTTATTGCAATGTAGATTTTATACAAAGTGTGCAAAATTTAAATCCTATGAGGTTTTTCTCTATTTTTTCACAAATAACCATTTCTAAAAAAATATAAAGTGTGTAGCATCCATAGAAGGGTAATTTTACTGGAAAGAAATAGTCAAATAATATACAAAAAGTCCCGTTAAAAAAGGCAACTTTGGGTTTTATCTTTAAAACTGGAACTGAAAAAAAATAATTAAGTAGGCCACTGAATTCTACGTAAAGTTCTTCATAAACATGATCTATACCATTTTTTCTATCTTTACTAACAACCGAGATATGTACTGAAGTCGTTAAAATTGAAAAAACGACCTGTATCTCCGAGACAACTCCAGTTTCCTGCTTTTTTTTACCGTTGCAGTGGTTTCGAAAACTCAAGAAAGTGCCATCAGATTTTCTTTGAAGAAACACTTCTTTTTGGACTTCTATTGTCTTTATTAAATTTTTTCACAACGTTTCGAACAGTAAGTATCTCTATTGTATTCACTTGAAAACGATCGAGATACTTACTGTTCGAAACGTAGAGAAAAAATTAAATAAGACAATGGAACTCCGAGAGGAAGTTTTTATTCAACCTGCAACATTGTCTAAAATCTTTAAAGAAACGACAGATTTTCTCTATCCCTTGTAATTTTTCCAATACCTGAAAATTCACCAAAAGTGGGCTATTCTGTATATAGCTATAAACACAAATCTAACTTTAGTTAAATTATTTTAAGCTTTTTTTGAATAAATATAAAGTCATAATATTACATATTGTCAATCGAGAAGAAAAATAACATAAATACCATAAATGATTTTTGTGTTATATGCAAAGAGTTGAATAAAACACGACAGAGAATAACCTAAAAAAGTGACACAACTTAAATACTTCAAATCCTCCGGTAACGTGATAATGACGTTATTCTACAATGATTTTTATAAGAAAAGTGGCTCTTTTGTCGTTGTGGCTGTTTATGTGTAAGTTTCAATTAACACACCGATTAACATGTAAAAAGAAAAATGAAGTAACTCTAAAAGTGACCTCATTTATGTTAATTCATTTTCAGCAAAAGTGACCAAAGAAAAAAAAATTAAACCTTTCCTTTTTTTATTTTTTTGAGTTATATCACTTTTTTTGGGGTGACGATATATCCCCCTTAAAAAAGGGTAACTTACTTAATATTAATAACCACAAATGTTAAATGTATTTTAAGTAATTTCTAATTTACAATTATTCTCATTCTATAAAGAATCGTACTATTTTTTAAAACCAGCTTTACTGACTGAGTAAAATATGTGTGGACAAAAATATCGCTGACATGTTGTAATAATTAAAATAATTTGAGAGTAAACTAGCATGACAGAATTATTATTAACGACTCGTATGGAGAGTCGTCCGGTTAATTATTAAAATGTGTACATTTGCATTTGCATCATGTTACGATGCTTGCGACTTAATAGGTATTTCAGGACCGTACCAAGGCAATTAAGGAAATGGAAGAAAAAGAATGATTTAAAATTGAGATTTGGGCGTACTATTTCCGCAGTGTGTATACGTTTTATTGTGATCTACCCCGTAGCATCATAACTTCGTTATCGTTTCACATACAGGTATAAAATTTGGTATGTAAATTCTTATAAGTTTTATTCTAATTACATGTAAAAAAATAGAAAAGTTACGTCCAGTGGTTTTTGAGATATTTGATTTTGAAAATCGCCCATTTTACTACTGACTAACTCAACAATATGGGAAATTCCCGCTAAAGCAGATATTTAATATGGGTATGTAATAGGTTTAAGGACACAAGGAAAGAAAAAAATATATGAAAGCTGCACATGTTTATTAGAAGAGCCCTGAAACCGGGGCTTCAATATCGTATGTTTGAAGAGTATTTTAAATGTTTGTAATCTGATTATACTTTAGTCTCTAAGGTCATATTTGTCTTAGAATATAAACGGGAAGAGATCCCACCAAAAATACTTAGGTAAAATAAGGACCCAGTTTCTACTTAACAATCTTGGCCTCTTAAAGTACTGAGATCTCAAGTTAGACTAAGTTCTGTTGACAATTTTGTTCTAAATAAGTACATAAGCATCACATCTTTCTTGTCTCTAGTATATATACCTAGGTACTTACCTATTATGTGTATTGGATTAAAATTTTACTTAATTGCTTATATTTTCTTCCTTTCTTTGGGCATAACTTTGATGTTTGACTCTTCAATAAAAAAAATATTTATTTATACAGACAGATTAGTAAAGAACATGCCACGTCAAAAGAAAGTACAACAGCAAAGCTATGGCCAAAGAAAGGAAGATAATATAAGCAATTAAATAAACTTTAAAATAACATATATATTAGGTAGGTACTGCACTGGAAACTTCTTTCTCAGGTGCCGTGGGTTGTAGAAAAAAAGAAACACTTCTTTTCACTTTTAATATGTATTTTTAAAAATTTTTTAAAAAGAACAATAGCAGAATACAACTAACAGCCATCGGCTTCAAAATACCGTCTCTACCCCTCTTTCTCCCCCTCCGACCGTTCTCCTCCCCTCCTTCGGTGTTCTTAGCCTTCCCCTCATCCTAAGTTACAGCTGACATTCTTTTATAATACCTAGGATACTCGATACGAACCATAACATTACCCCCCAAATTAAATTCAATCATCCAAGAGTGAATTTAATTTTCCTAATATTTACCTAAAGCCTACTTAACTTAAATATTCTAAATAAAATATTAATAACTACTGAACAAACATAGGTATAAAATAAACACTTTAAAATGTTGTCATAACAGGATCTTTATAAAGTTTAAGATTAATAACATTTTGTTTCGAATGCTCGTGTCCTTCAGAGTCTTTCAAAATATAAGAATTTGGACCTGCCTGTCTAGCAATATAAAAGGGACCTGAGTATAATAAAAAGAACTTACGTATAGTCCGATTTTCTGCCGATGATTGAGGATGGCATTTAATAAGAACTTTATCCCCTTCTTGAAATCTAATAGATTTAAGTAAAGAGTTTGCCTTTTTGATTCGACGTTCTGCACGCGTTTGCAGACGTTCTCTGGATAACACGATGATCTGATCTTGGCCTAATCTTTCTTTTGTCTTAGGAAAATCAATATAAGTCTCGATCGGATGTTTCATTTTAACCCCAAACTGCACAAAATTTGGCGTAAAGCCAGTGGCTTCATTAATGGCATTGTTGTAACAATTTTCAACAAAATCTAGTACACAAGCCCACCGCGTATGTTTATCAAAACAATAGGAACGCAAAAGACGACCAATTTCTCGGTTATATCTTTCAGTTAAATTACCTTCTGGAAAGTATACAGATGTGTACCTTTGATGCGATACCTTCACGCTCTAAACTATCAATATAATATTTACTTGTGGATTATCTACATTATCACTTAGAATGTATTTAGGTTTTTGAATGGTTGGAACATAATGACCTATAATTTTATTTATAATTGTACGAGCAGTAGCTTTCTTTAAAGGATATAATTTGACAAATTTTGAGAACGCATCTACCAATACCAATAATTGAGACGCACCCCTCGCGATATCGGTAAAGGTCCAATTAAGTCGGTGCATACTAAATCTCCCGGCTTTTCCCGGCACTACAACATTTAAAGAACCTCTATTTATTTTTGATATCTTTGCCCGTTGGCAAAGATCGCAAGATGAAACAATTTGGCCTATTTGGCGTTGCATTTTTGGCCAGTAAAATTTTTCCTTCATTTCATTAAATACCTTAGATCGCCCAAAATGACCATTACCCACGTGATGAGCCATTACTAGATCATTAACCTGTAGTAACATAATTTAAACCCTGGACATAAATCATCACCTCGCTTAAACAACAGTCCAGTATGTACAATAAACCATAAAAATATTTTGTATTGTTTTTCAGTAAAAATAACAGGTTGAGTTTCTATCATTTCTAAAAATAATATCTTATCCTTTATCCATTCTTCTTTTAACTGATCTGCCCGCAAGTCCTTAAAACGATTTTTAATTTTTTTATACACATCCGTTAAATTTATTTGCATAATTGAATAATTAGTTAATTTTTCGGGAATTAGCTTTAAATTTTTGTTAGCAGGATACCTTGACAGAATATCCGCCACTTTATTCTCAGATCCCGGGCAGTGTATAACTTTAAAATTAAACTCTTGTATTAACATAACCCAGCGAGAAAGGCGAGCAGATTTAAGTTTCGATGAAAGTAAAAAACATAGTGCTTTGTGGTCAGTTACGATCACTAAATCTTGCCCAGAATATGTTCGCCATTGTTTTAGACAATATACAACCGAGAATAATTCCTTTTCAGTAATAGTGTACTTTAATTGAGCTCCCTTTAAAATAGTACTTGTATAAGCAATTACATCTTTATCATTATTTTCCGATCTTTGATAAAGAGTACCCCCATTGCAAAATCAGAACTGTCGCATTGTATAAAAAATGTTTTATTAAAATTTGGATGTGCAACCACAGTGGCGCACAAGAAAGATTTTTAATCATAGTAAAACCTTTGCCGTTTTCTTGCCCAAGACCATTTTACATTTTTACGTAATAAAGGTAACAAAGGATGTGTTAAATCTGAATATTTGTCACAAAACCTTTTTCGTAATTAATTAAACCCAAAATCCACGAAGTTCGCGTATATTTCGCGGAGTTGGAAACTTATTTATCGCTTCACCCTTTTTGGGTCAATAGCTATGCCCTTATTTGTAATAACATGGCCCGAAAAGTTACTTCATTTCGAAGAAATTGACATTTATGAAGTTTTACCGTAATTCCTTCTTGTCGAAATTTTTCAAAAACTCTTTCAAGTTGCTTTAAATGTTCGTCTACGCTGCTAGAAAAAACTAATAAATCATCTACGTAAACCGCCGTAAACTCTTTACATTCGTCGCCTAATACAACATTCATACATCTTATTAAACTAGACATAGATGTAGATAATCCGAATGGTAATCGATTAAAAACATATGATTCGCCTTCAAAAATAAAACCAACATACTTTTTATCTTTTTGCGTAACGGAACTTGCCAGTAGGAGGCTGTTAAGTCAATGGTACTCATAACCATTCCTTCTCTAAAATTAAATAAAAGTTCATGTGGATTGGGTGGGTTAATAAAATCTTTAAACCTTTTTTTTATTTAAAACTCTCGCATCTAAACATATGCGCACCGAACCATCTTTTTTTCTAACCGTTACGAGGGTGATATATAATTAGTTTTTTCCTTGAAATAACCCCCAATCTATCATTTCATTAATTTGAGCATGGACGGTTTTCTTATGTATAACCGGTATCGGGTAAGAGGGACAACAAAATGGAGAATCGTCCTCCATTTCAATGGTATGTACATATGATTTTACACGACCCGGACAGTCAGAAAATACCGATGTATAATCATTAAGTAACAAAAATAATTTATTTTTATTTTCTTCTCCCTTTATATTAGCTTTATTAACTATTTCGCGAATATTTTTTTCGTTATATCGATGCATTAACGGTGCCGTAGTTTTAGGTTCTACGTCGGCAGAATTATCACTACACATAGAAATATGTGATATGGAACTTCTATCCGAAAATTGAGAAAACGGAATCATATACTTTTTATTCTCGAAAGAAAACAAAATCATTGCTTCTTTAAAATCTATATTAACTTTTATATTCGGACAACCAATCCGCCCCAAATAACACATCCCGATTTAGATTAGGTATCACGAAGCATTTAACATCCAAATTTATCTCCACCCCTTGTATTGTAATGGGTAAAAGGACCTGAGATTTAACTCTTTGCTGTTTTCCACCGACTGCAAGTTTTATCGATACATTTGTCATCGGTAAAATTTTTAGATTTATAATCTTGGAAATCATGTTAAAAAAATTTCCCGAAATCGCCCGTATTTCACTGCCGCTATCTAGTAAAACATCTACATCTAAATTAGCCACACGTCCCTTAATTTCTGGTGAACCCCCTGTAGCCTCTAGATCACATTCGCTTTCCTCTATTTCGCAATCGCTATAATCCACGTCGTCGTTAAATTTCGTAATTTCGATTCGTCTTATATTTGTATTTTTATCATCTACTCCCCCACTTCGCCAATTATTTCGGTTACCCCCTCCATTGTTATGACGTTGATTTCCACCACCATCCGCTGATGAAGTGGGATCGCTTCCTCTTTGATTGCGTAGCAAACCCGTTTGTTGACCGACGTTGCCAACTCTGGCCTCCGTAACACCATATGTTTCATCCATATTTCGTAGGTATTCGTCAACTTCATCGAATGTTTTTAAACCGAGCGTAATTATTCCTCTTTGTATTTCCGGTGAAAAATGCTTAGTCAAAAAGAGATTAATTTTGTTCAGGTATAGGTGTAGACAGAAAACCTCCTGATTAAATAAATCTAAGAAATATGCCGAATGACTCGATTGGAATTTGCCGTAGCTTAACTTCAAGAAAAGGTCACGTTGTTTGTTAATTCCCCAAAATCTATTGATATACGCATTCTCAAAATCGTTAAAGTTAAAAACTATTTTCTTTTATCGTGACCCAATCCCCTGCAGTAC
This sequence comes from Listronotus oregonensis, assembly GCA_019359885.1. Taxonomy (NCBI): domain Eukaryota; kingdom Metazoa; phylum Arthropoda; class Insecta; order Coleoptera; family Curculionidae; genus Listronotus; species Listronotus oregonensis. The sequence goes on along the minus strand of JAHBCN010004082.1, from coordinate 48,657 downwards.
CTCTTAAACATGGTAATACTAAGCCCAATTTATACCGCTCAGGCACACCGGCATCATCAAATATTTTTTTAATCTTTTTCAAAAAAATCATGGGGTGAACTTTTCCATCTGGGTAAAAATAAATTTCCACCCCCAGCTCTTTAAAATGTGCAATATAGGAACTTGATCTGAAAACACGATTCCACATTTTTAGCGACACTATCTTTATATTGGGATTCATTATTTATTTCCCTTTTTTCCTGAGATCTATCTAAAACTAACTTATCTACACTTTTTTGCAAGCTTACTATTCCTTCAGCTAACTGCCCTAAAATATTGTCTAACCTATTAGAGCCTTGCCGATTTGAGGGAGTACTAACATCATCAACCTCATCACTATCGTCATATACAAAATTATAATTTTGTCGCTTTTTACTATTTCTTTTCGGAGGCATATCGGTAAAATAAACAAGACCTATAACTGTCGTAGACACAAAATCAAAATACAAAATCTACAGACTTGTTAAATTATGATTTGTTTCTCAAGTTAGGAAATATGCCAAATTACAACTAAAAAAATTTAGGCACAAAATCATTAAAGTGATTATTTCACAAATTCTTTGGCAACACCGCCAAAGTGGTGAAAATATGAAGTAAAATAATAATTATTATTTTTTTATCCTCAACAACAGTTTTTAAACTTTTAGAACTAAGTTAGATATAGGTAACTAATCTAAAAATAGTATGTTTAAAATTAGTCTTTAGTCTTTAAATTATTTTAAACACCACAAAATCGAAGTAATTGGAAGTCTTTAAGTGCTGCAGGACTGCGTCAAACTGCATGCCACAATATCGAAAAGGTATCATAAAAGTCGCTTAGTGTGCTTTTTTTTTTTAAGCAAAAATAAATAGTCAAATTGGAATAAGCTCACCGAATTTTCACCATTAGCTTTCTTGTCAATTTTCGAGAGTCGATCCCTCCAAGATGGCTTCCTTGTTGCTTTTGAGCCGTTCTTTTTTCCTCACGCCGCTAGTTGGGTGCCAAAAATGCACTGGAAACTTCTTTCTCAGGTGCCGTGGGTTGTGAGAAATAAAAGAGAACAGCTTCTTTTCACTTTTAATATGTATTTTTTAATAATTTTTAAAAAAGAACAATAGCAGAATACAACTAATAGCCATCGGCTTCACAGCCGTACCGTCTCTACCCCTCTTTCTACCCCTCACGACCGTTCTCCTCTCTCCTTCGGTGTTCTTAGCCTTCCCCTCATCCTAAGTTACAGCTGACATTCTTTTATAATACCTAGGATACTCGATACGAACCATAACAGTACTCAGTTATGTATCTTAGAGACCAGAAGGGTTTTTTTGGTATGCAATTAATTTAGAATACAATTTTGGATAGAACTTATATTATTTTTAGATCTCAATACTTTAAGTCCTCGAGATTTTTGGCTACGAACTTAGCAATTATTTTACGTAAGTGTTGGTGGGTGTGGTGGGATTGGTTTTTCAGAACACGTAACAGTTAAAATATCTATAGGTTGGTCTTGTATCAGTTGTACAGTAACTGTACAGTTATTTATATTAACTCACATTAAAGACATTATGGTATGCTTTTTACAGGGTCCTATTTTTTGACAAAATACCAGTTTTTAATCTAAGCCTGTTTTCCTTATTTAAAAGCGCTTATAAAATTAAACATATTTTAATAAATTATTTTAGAATGTTGTAACCGAATAACAGAAGTAACATTAAATATCTTCCGGGTGTTTTATTCATTTAGGCAAAAATAGTGTACCAATTGGCACTATGTTTATTTAATTTGTTTCCCTAATACAATTAGTAAATGTAAGTATATATACACTGCTCAAAAAAATTAACGGAATATCTCTTTATTCTGTTTATAACTCTTAAGGAGTTTATTATATTCAGATCAAGCTTACATATTTCAAAACTTACACATCTTACACATTTTCTCACAATAAATCAAAAAATGTGCCATTTGATTTATCATTTATTCCTAAGAACAACAAACTTACAAATTCAAAAGATACAAAAACAAAGGGTCAAATATATAAAATATCTTCTTTATTATTCATCCTATTATAAATATTTATAACACTTTTTGTAAAGACAATTTAGAAAGCGGTAGGTGAAAAGAAATAACTTTATTTAAAAATGTATTCTCCTATTGACCATTTTAAATTTTTACAGCTTGAATATAATTTTCACTATAACAATTATATAAATACCAAAATGTGATAACAATATGCGATGACTTTTACAATAAAATAATTTTGTCAGAACAATACACTATGCATTGGTTAGGAGTGTAATTATTTTGTATTTTGTTAAATTAATAATAATTAAAATTTGGGATTATTTTTCAACCAAAGCCGAGACTTTACTACAGCAAATATTAGTAAATTAAATGACTTACTTTTCTTGCGTCAGTAATTAGTCTTTAGACTATTAACTTAATTAAGAAATATTGAAATTAAAAATTTAAATACGTGAAACATGTATTAATAACTAAACCTGTATTTCTGTGTAATATATTAATTTTAATTTATTGCGCAGGGCATGTCTAAATGAAATTTAGGTGTAAAATTTATCTTTTTAAAAGATCTAGTTTTATTATATTTTGGTAGGCTTAACTGAAAATTTTTTGAATTGAATAATAGTATTTAACTATTCAACAAGTTAAAAACCATGCAAATTTGCAACTGTTTAATTAGAATTAATTGTAACAATTAACATAGACAGGGTGCTTTTTAATAACATTCTTATATTTAGGGGGGTTATTCTTTCCATTTTGGGAAAAAAATTTTAAAAACAACTTTTTAGCTAAAAGGTGCGTAATTTTTTGGAAAAAAATTGTTATTGCGGCATCTTCTATGTATCAAAGAGCATATTTTGCTGTACAACATGTTTTTCTTATTGTTGTCAAAAGCGTCTGTGCGGGTTGTGCACTAGATTAATTTTAAAGAGAAATGTTATGCGCCACTGCTTTTTCTTAAAGTAAAAAATTATGTTTGAATTTTTTTAAAACAAATCTAGTTTCTCAGTTTTTTTTTTGTTTGACCTGCGGTTTTCGTATGAAAAATCGAATTTGTTGTTGCATTTCGTTGGAACACTTACGCGACAACAAATTAATGTAACCTAAAATAAATCAGAAAAATAATTTTAAATGTAAATTTTCAAAAGTAACTAACACTTGTTGATATACCCAAAACATAAATCTACACAAAAGTTTTAAAAAAATTTTAATCAAAAAGAAAACCATGGCACGATTGCACAACTTGGGATTCCTTCGTCCAGACTTAAGACCTTTTAGAAAACTGTTAAAAACATTTTTTACAAAAGACTGGTATCATAATGACGAATTAAAAATTATTGGTCATTTAGTTAAGACCTTTTAAAACCAAAAAATATATATATTTTATTATATAAAATATAATATATATATAAAATTAAAATATATTATATTTTATTATTTTATATTATATTTCAATATATATATATATATATATATATATATATATATATATATATATATATATATATATATATATATATATATATATATATATATATATATATATATATATATATATATATATATATATATATATATATATATATATATATATATATATATATATATATATGCTATAATTGTGATGGTTAAAAAAAATAGTTTTACTAATATTAATATTAATTTGCAGCTTACAGTAAATATTTGTATCAATTTATTTTATTATCGCATTTTTTAAACAAATATTATTAATACGCGAAATTAACATCCGTTATTCTTAATAGCGAACACGTGTCTTTTACTACAATAAAATTCTTATTTTTCTTAAAATATACAAGCTGTCATGAATTTTAAAAAATGCAAATCCTTTTTTAATTATCTGACTTATTTTAAGGTTGTAGTTCATAATTTCTAAAAATAAAAGCAATTGTAAAATGTCGTTACCATTGGCTTTTAGGTAACTCTATAAATAAAATTAACAATAATAAAAAAAAACTCGGTAAAAGATATTATTGAAGTAAGTATTAAAAAAAAATGTGTTAAAAATGGTTAAGGTGAACTTTAATACTACTTAAACGGAAAGATATTTTAAGAAGAAGGATTTTATATTTTATTCTTAGTAATTAAAGCACTAAATTTAGTTAATATTTGGATTGACAAAATAATTACCAATTAATAATTTCCCTTAGACTTTTTATTTAAAACAGATATTAAAAACGAATATTTCTATTTAATGTTTTGGATATTTATTTTTGACGGGACCAATATATTGCACTAATCAGAATTATTAATTAACAATACTTTAATTACTTATTTAAAAAAAGGATATAATAAGTTTCTATAAAAATAAGCCGATAAATACTTTTTACGGGGACTAAAACTCTTATGGGAAGAATTCTGCCTGATATACTTTTACTAGTGCTGCAGAATTTTAAATTTTATAATACAAAATATGAAACTTTTTTTATTAAAAACGATATTCCAAATTAGTCCGGGAGGCCACCGCAAAAAACCAAGCCTATAAGAGAACCGCTTAAAACATTTTTTTTTTATATTACTATGAACCATAGTCAATATAAAGCCGCACTGCTGCCTCAGCTCAGCGGGTTCAAATATCATTTTCACCTTAAAAAAAATTGTAAAAAATCGGGTTTTTTAATATAACTCTGTGTAAAATGGTCTAATAAAAAAAATTTGTAGCCCTTTTAGTTTTGGAGATATTACCGAGTTATATTTAAAATAAAAACTCAAATATCTTAAAAACTTAAAGAGTTACGAAAAAATGTAATAAACAAAAAATATGCCTTTTGGTTAGCTCTATAAAAATTGTGATATACAAATTTTTAATAAAAAGTAATAAAGGGGATATTAGCAAAAAAGTGATTTTGGTCATTAAAAATTTTGCGAATAACAATACTTTAATTAGTACAATTAAGTATACCAGCTCCGATCCATTTAAAAATTAATTCAAAATGTTCTATTTATTAAATAAAACAAACTAATACACAAGTGCTTTGAGGCAATGGGATATACCCTTGTGACACGGATATTTTAACTTAAAACGTTAACTAAAATAAAATTTAATTTTTATTTATACACCTTAAAATAAATGTTTAGTTAGTCGGACGCCACTGCAGATAAAAGTCAGTGCCTTTAAAAAGCCATGTATTTTAAATAAGTTTTATCTATCCTAGACCGGCCATAGCACCACAAAACTAAAACAAATAATAAAGGGTTGGTAAAAAGCGGCGACACTTGAGATTTATTGCTTGCCTAATCTTAATTACCACCCGGTCAAGTCTGGCAATGTTGGCACGAAATACAAGAATGATGTTTTTAAGTTTTTACTTTGTATCGGTGCCGCTTTTTACACGGCCTTAAAATCTATGGTTTCATGGTTTCAACGTATAAATGCCTTTGCTTACATAATTCATTGGCGTAGAAGATATTTCTTATAACAAGGCAACCTCTAACAGCCTTGCTATGTAATGACCATACAAATAACCCTTAAGGTATATACCTCTCCCTTCCGAAAAATCAGTACGTGAAGCGAGAGAGAAAAGTTCTGGACTTATTTTTCTTTCTCTCATGGACGCTGTTCGCTCAGCCATGAGGCAAGGTGGTCTATAGATAGATCTAATCTCTTTGGGATAAATAAACTTATTGTTTTTTGGTCTTAAAATATTTGACCGGACCGAGACTAGACCGAGTATAAACTGTTAACGGCACCTTCACCAACACAATGTGTAGCCAGCCTTTTATCCTCTTAAAGTAAGGGGAAGCTGTCATGTGATGACAGATGGGAGGGATGCATGTGAGTGGCACTTTGTGTGGCTTTGTTAGGAGCTATTTGAAAAGAAATAATTCTTCCTTAAATTAGATAATTCTATTAATCATTTATAAAAACACCTTTAAAAGAAGGGCATGTTTCATACAACTTGTCGGTAGTACAACATAAAGCTTTCCTGTACAAGTGGGAGCATTAATAAGACCAAAGGCTTTTTCTGAGTAGAGTTACGAATGCCAAAAATTGTGGAAGATATTATTTTACTAGAAACAGTATTTCAGGCGAGGTCTAGTTTGAGATATATTTAAATTATACGCATTAGAAGGTCAGTAATATGTTCTGGCTCGAAAGACGAATTCATGGTATTGTAAAAGCTGCTGTGACCACATATTCTCCAGATTAAATAACTCTGTTTTCAGTACGTGGCAGCTCATAAGAAGAGAATAAGTATTAACATTCTTTTAATAGCTAAAATGATTGTGTCATTGAGGTATTTAATTAAGACGGAGTCTCATGCATCCGATTTCCGACGATCCGATCATCCGAAAGTATTTTGATTGGTCAGAACCTTGTGGCGCACAATGTTCTGACCAATCAAAATACTTTCGGATGATCGGATCGTCGGAAATCGGATGCATGAGACTCCAGCAGTTGGTTACCTCATCCAATATCAATAGAGAATTTTATCAAAAGGGATATCTACATTCCCCTGATCTTGTTTTCTAAATCAGGCTTAGAGACTGGCTTGAAAAACAACGCCGTTGGGTGTGGTTCGTAGCCCTCATTAAACTGTAGGTTTAGGTAAATAGATGTGTATGATGTGCGTGGTGGCACTACAGCGTTGTCTAAATAAAAAACACCGTAAAATGCAATGTCTGCATGTTTTTGTGTTTGGACTGCAGTGGGGCTTAAATGGGTTAAATATATCAAAACCCGGCACCCCCGGTAACTAGTACCTAGGCTTCATACAAGACTTCGTGGACTAACCATTTTTTTTCTGTAATTCTACTGTAAGTCCCTACTCAACAGCCATATTGGTTAGTTAAATTTTTGCTGAATTTAATGCAATCCAAAGTATTTTAATGTATTTGTATATAGTATCTAGTATCCTTCTTGGGGGTGGCACCTACCAAGCGCGTCCCCGGGTGGCGGATTGGGGATCAGCCAGGTCTCTCACGGAATCTGGCTAGTGGCGATTATAAGTAGGGTGAGAGAAAATAAAATTCTCAAAATCCTTTGCAAAGGTCGCTGCCGTGGACCACCACCAGTGCTCACATCTAGTGATACCTGGTACCTCTCTTCTCTCCTTTCTTAAACTAGTCTTGGGAGACAAGCTTTAATCTTTTCTATCGGCCTCCCATGGCCAACCCTTGCTCTTCCAAGCCCCTACGCCATTGGGTTTCCAAAGGCTAGGAGCTACTCATTTTCCCACTACTTCTTCCTCTCTTCTACAACCCAATCCCAAGGTGGTGAGGACATCCGTGCCGAAGGGATGCGTGGCACATGGGAGATGTGTCTTTAACGAGCCCTCCAGAATACCTGGCGCCCTTCTGGAGTAAGTAGCCTTGTCCCAGTAAGCGGCTCTGCTGGGATGGACCTCCTTTCCGCACCACTCGTGGGAATCATATGGATTCAGAAAAAATAAAAAACAATCCAACTCAGATGGAGGTGGAGGAAGGTCATAAAGACCAAGCCTCACCTACGCCTGAGGTAAATCCCGCTGGACTTGAACCTGCAGACACTAATCCTGCAGCTCAAGGAACCCAGCAAAAGCGGGCCCAACCTCGAGCCGGGATGTCTGGTGCACAGCACCGGAAACTTGCGATTGAGGCGGCAAACTAGAGGTGAACCTATAAAACCCAGGAAGCCCAGGGAAATAGGAAAACCAAAAGCCAATCGGGAGGCTGAGAAACCTTCAGGCAGCAAAGCCGAGTCTGGGAACCGACCCAAGGCAAGGCAAACGGAAGTGCTCCGCAATCAGCACACCGTACCCGTGCCGAGACAAACCCAAGAAAGGCCGGTATGAGCATGTACAGGTAAAACCCAGTACAACAACTGGGGCAACTTTCAAACAGGCTCTACAGGCCACAAAATGGCAAGTCTCGTTGGCTCGTCCCGGAAGGAAAACTCACTGCGGAACAGTCCAAACGATTCAGATGGCGATGACTTCGGGAGATCTTCAAGTCTCCAGCGGGGGAGGGGCCGCAGTTTGCGGTGTAGCTACCCGCAGGCTGGGGTACTTTTCGTAACCTGCGTAAACGATCACGCCAGGGACTGTCTAATGGAAAGTTCCAAAAATTCAACACAACCTTTTAGACTTTATTATTTATGAAAATTTAGAGGTATTAAATAGGGAAATGAACCTACTTTTGTGACTAGAGCCCATAAAGAGGTAATCGACGTTACTCTGGCATCTCCGCGTATACGATCCCAGGTAACTCGGTGGTATGTATCTGAGGAACCGTCGCTGTCTGATCAAAGGCACATCTTTCTGGCGATCTCTGCATTTCAGAGGCCAATGGGGGAGCACCGTGATCCGAGAAGCACGGACTGGGAGAAATACAAGGAAACTTTGACCATCAACTGCAGTAACGTCAAAACCAGCATTAGGAACACTACTGACATAGAGCTTGCTTCCTGTGAACTACTGGAGGCTCTGACAAACTTTTATCAGAATAACTGTCCTCTAGTAAAGCAAACCGCCAGGAAAAAGTCTACCTGGTGGAATAACAACTACTGGAGCTAAGGAAAAACCCGCAGACTGTTCAACAGAGCGAAGAAAACGGGTGAGTGGGATGAACATCAATCTGCACTCACCGAATACAAAACGGGTCCGTAAGGCCAAACTGGATTCATGGAGGAAATACTGCCAGGAGGTTGAAAATACCAGCACGGCAGCCAGACTCAAAAAATCCTGTCAAAAGATCCGGTCAATCCTGTTGGCACTCTAAAAAAATCAGATGGAACCTATCTGAAACTGGCAGGGAAAACATTGGAGATTTTGCTCCAAACACATCTACCAGGATCAAGAGAAACTCAACTTAATGAGACCTACCCAGACTTCAATGTTCCGAATATTCGGCCCACAAGAAGCGACTGGCACTAAGTAGCAAAGAAAGTCATAACCTACGAAAAAATCGAGTGGGCAATTGAATCATTTGAAGCCTACAAAGCCCCTGGACCTGATGGGATAATCCCAGCACTACTACAGCAGGGAAAGCAAACCCTAGTTCCACTGCTTTGCAAACTCTTCCGTGCAAGCCTAGCTACGAGCTATTTGCCAAATGCATGGAAGCAGACTATAATGGTCTTCATTCCAAAGCCGGGTAAGGACTGCTCCCAGGCAGAGGGACTTAGACCAATTACATTGTCGTCTTTATGATAAAAACAATGGAAAAACTGATCGACAGGTAGTCAGGGAAAATCTCTTACAGAGAGGCCACTCCACAAAACCAACATGCCTATCAATCAGAAAATCATGCGAATCTGCTCATCATCAACTGGTGACCAGATTAGAACTCGCACTGAACAACAAGGAAATCGCACTTGCTGCATTTCTTGACATTGAGGAGCTTGATCGAACCTCCTTCAACTCAATGGCCGCGGCTCTTGCCAGACATAATGTTAACGACACCATTTGTAGGTGGATAAACAACAGTTACTTGGCAGACGAGCGCAAGCAACGTTATTCAGCGAAACAATGGAGGTTCAGTGGTCAAAGGATGCCCAGGGAGTGGTTTTATCCCCACTACTGTGGGATATGGTTGTGACGAATTCCTGGTGGAACTGAATAATAATGGCTTCTATACCCAGGGGTATGCGGATGACATCACTATACTTGTCGTGGGAAGCACAACAAAACAACCTCGGAGCTTATGCAAAGGGCACTGAGAATTGTGGAGGGATGGTGCAACAAGGAAAACCTTACTGTTAATCCTAGCAAAACTGCGCTAATACCCTTCACTAGACGAGGGAAGCTGGATGATTTAATATCTCCTCATTTCTTCGGTACCACACTCGGCTATGTCCAGGAGGTAAAGTATCTGATTAACTCTGGACTCTAAGCTAACCTGGAATCCACATATGCAGAATGTGATTAATAGGGCAAAATGGCTCTAATGGCTACCAAAAGAGCTGTGGGGAAGAATTGGGGATTTAGCCACGCATAGGCACTGGTTGTACACTGCTGTGGTAAGACCCATGATAACCTACGGTTCAACTATCTGGTGGCCAAAAATAGAACAAAGAAAAGCAGAGCTGGAGTTATCCAAACTCCAGCGACTAGCATGTCTCTGTATAACGGGAGCTATTAGAAGCACTCCAACTGCAGCCATGGAAACCCTACTAAGCCTCCCCTCTTGGATAATTATTAAGGCGGAGGCGAGGATTGGGGCATACAGGCTGAAATAACGCAACTGGTGCTCTGGGCCTGCCCTAGGACACACCAGAATAACGAGCAGTATCACAAACACAATATTTGAGATGAGCAGTGATACAATGCCAAAACGGATAAATACACACAGACCATACAAACCCAGCTTACCGGGGCGGTAGTGAGCGATCTCCGGTCAGTCTCGGAATTTGGTTTGGTATACCGATGGATCCAAGACTGACAATGGAGCCGGCGCAGGAATATATGGTATGACCACCAGGTTTAATGCTTATGCTTCCCTGGGGAAATATGCTACTATTTTCCAGGCGGAAATATATGCCATTGAACTTTGTCTGCGAGAGAACTTGAGGAGGAGATATATAGTAGGAATTACTATCTTCTCTGATAATCAAGCGGCCATAAAAGCTTTGGCATCTCAACAAGTCAACTCAAGGTTGGTTTGGAACTGTCTGCAATGCCTCCTAAACCTGGCTAACCACAACAAAGTTACACTTTCCTGGGTGCCAGGACATAGGGGAATACAGGGCAATGAAAATGCAGACTCCCTGGCCAGGCGAGGCTCCGCAGCAATGTTTGTGGGTCCTGAACCTGTTTTTGGAATACCAAAAGCCTCGGTTCGTGGCTACATGACTCGGTGGATTCAAACACAACATCAGTCATACTGGAACCACATTCCAAGGCAAAATCACAGTAAATCAATGTTGGACTCACCATCGGAAGCATTGACAAGTGAATTACTAAAACTAAATATGAATCAGATTAGAATAGTGACAGGATTAAGAACCGGACACTGCACTCTAAGAAAACATATGCCCACTATGGGCATCTATAGAGAAGAACCCATTTGCAGACTATGTGACGAAGAGGAAGAGACAGCCTCTCACATCATATATGAGTGCCCTGCACTTACATACTGGAGAAGAAATCAAAACCTCATGGTGGACACTAACCACCAGGAGGCTGGAGACCAGAAAAGAACAGTAAAAGGGCTACTACACCTGTCTAAGGTGTCAAACCTTTTTAACTGAAACAAATACACAAGAGATACAACAAGCCCTGTAGGCTGCAGTGTCGAGGAGGACAAAACCTCAACTTGTGCATTTAGTTTATCAATCAATCAATCAATCAATCTAGTATCCTTGGTGGATGTTTAATATTTTGCTGTTTATCTGGATACAAAATCCCTGTATTTTTATAATTTTAAGTTAAAGGATTATTAAAAACATGGTTTTAAAAAATTTTAAACGCTTTTTTATTATCAAATTGGCTTCGTCAATTATAATTTTCTAGAGAGTTATGGAATTTTTGACAAGGCTTTTGAATCAACAAACTTAAATCTCTAAGGGCGCGGTTATTTTTGTTTTTATCAAAAAACCTTTCCGTGATATCTTCCACAAAGGCAAAGTCTAGGGATCAATTTAGCTTGGGTGTCTTATGTTAAGTAAGGGTCAGTGAATTAGCAAGGGAGTCGCTTGGAGATTTCAAAGAAAAGATGATACCTCTGCAGGCAGGTCTAGACACCATATGAATAAAAGAACAAAAAAGTGAGCAGTCCATTCAAATGGATATAAGAAGATGCATGATAAAGGCAATTCAGGTTGCTCTTTTATGAGCTGCTAGAGAAATTTTATTGACCAATTTTTTGAAGCCAAAGCCGTAAAAATACCTATAGAGGAGCAACGGGTTCCTTAGTCGTTAGTTGCCAAGGACAAACGACCGAAGCTTTCTTCTACATAAGGGGTCGCTAAAAGGGTGGAACTGTTTGGATAAAATAAGGAGTGCTTAAAGTTGTAAGCAATGATCCAGACATGGAAACAATATTTCAAGCAGGATCTAATTTACAATACATACAGCTTATGGATATTGGAGGGGGATAAATACTGTTTTTTTAAAGCTGCTGTGGTTATAAATTTATTATGCTTCTTTCGTGTACTGCAGAATCTGTCCGCTGATAAATAAAGGACCTGTATTGGCAGACTTTCTCGAGAAAGCGAATATGATTATATCTTTAAGGCATTGATTTTAACAAGATTTTTTGTGCCCTTAAAAATAGGTACCTATCTGTATTAATCGGCAATTACTTTTAAACTCGGTCTTACAGGCTGGTTTAAAAAACTAAATATTAGAATAAAGGTTACTATTATCAGCAAAATTAAAATATATTTATTCGCAGTCTGTAGCATGGTATCGTCACGATACTTTGGAAATTGACACTGCCACGGACCCGAGTTAACTGGTGTTACCAGTATTTAATGATAACATTTAGCAGGTGGCGGAAGCAGTTTTTCTTTGCCCGAGGCGGTACCCCACTTACCCTTTAAAGGACTCATGAAGTCTTATCGGACGTTTCGATTTCTGGATGGGTAGATCAGATTTTCTTCTTTCTTTTCTTTCTTTTTTACTCTATTAATAAAATTTCAAAATAATGAAACCCATGAAAGTAAAGTATTTCGGAGGTAAAATACCAATCCAGTAGGATCTCCGGGTAAGGCGTGCATTATGGGGCGCTACCATCAAAAAGTTTGATATCATCAACGAATATATGTGGGCTTAACTCCAACGTAAACTCTGTTAACCATTATATTCAATCTGGCAAAACCCACAAACTGTTTCTTACTGAAACCCAAATAAGTTCCAAAACATTAACCAACCACCACCTTTTCTCAGATTACGAATTTATTTAATCTTTTTGACCCCATGGCGGCGTATGTGCTTACGTTCGCAACGACTTTGTGCTGAAGTTTCTTACCTTGAATCAGGTAGGCCTGATATTCTAAACTTACCTTTAGATTTTATTTAAATTCATTTTCTGTATATACCGATCCCCATCTGACAGTACCCACACCGAGTTCTTTGACTTCCGTTTGATAAATATAGTTTTTATAGACCGAAGAAATCGTACTCGGGAATTTTAATGTTCCCAATAAGGACTAGCTAGGTTCTATAAAAACTGAAACCCAAGGCAGAGCAGCCAACAGCTTTGCAATTAGTAACTTGTTTACCAATTTAATTATAGAACATACCTACTTTTCTAAAGTTTCCACCTATAATTCTAACCCCCTAGATGTGTTTCTTCTTTAACCCCCAAACTTTACCAAACATTAGTAACTGGTCTCTTGGTCTCCTAGATTATGGCTTGATCCCGGTATCATTCCTTACACATTCTGAGGCAACTCTATGCATGCCGCCACGATTGAGAGGTTTCTGAACCCCAAAACCTCAAATCACAAAGCGTGGTTTTCTACGTCTTGTCACAAAGTCAGACTTTTAAAATTCCAAGCCCCCAAAAAGTTTCTCTAGGACCCTAATCCCGAAAATTGACTAGCTAGCATCCAAGCAACAAATCAGTATTTTTATACTAATTCAGTAGCTAAAGGTCCTTTTAACAATCGAATAAAACGGAAGAGTTTTCTCTTGGTCAAATGGCAGTAAATCCTTTTGGTTCTATGCCAAAAATATTATTTAAAACTTTTGCAGAAAAATTTTTATTCACCCGTAATGAAATTGTTCCTACCTCTAAAGGAAAAGCCCAACTATTTGCCAAACAATTTGCTGCGAATTGATCCTTGTTTCCTTAATCCTCCTATTAATCTTCCTCGTCCAACAGTTGTCCCTGTTCTTCAAAAAAGACAAATGTTCGACATCATTTGTCTTTTTTCAGTTTTTTGTAAGATTATGGAAATATTCATTAATTCCCAAATCTTTAATCTTTAAAGTATTTGGAAAAACAACATTTTACATGACAGACAGTATGGATTTCGTCACAGAAGATCAACAGCTGATCTTTCCTTTGTTTCGTACAATTGGAATAGATCCCTTGAGTTTCTTGGTAATTCCTGAATATCAGATCGTTGCTCTTGACATATTCAAAGCTTTGGATCAGGTGTGGCATGATGGGCTTCCTAACAAACTTTTTTTTGCGGTTTTCCACCTAAGTTTTGTTTTTGCCTCTACGGTTTTCCTTCCAATAGTCATGTATCAGATATTGTAAAGGGTCATTCTTCCAGCTTTTACCAAATTAATGCTTGGGTGCCCCAGGGCTGTCGCGAAAAAAGTCGGCCAATGCTCATCCATTACATATGAACGGCTAAGTTCTGCAGAACAAAGAGTTATTTAATATTGTTGGCGTTACTTTTGAACATAACCTAAACTGGCACAAACGCTTTACCTCCATGACCTTAACAGGTTCAAAAAAGCTTCGAATCCTCTTTCGAGCCAGAAGTATTTCTGTTCTTCCAAACTGCATACTCAGTATGTACCACAAATCAGACCTTATTTAAAATATTGTTCTCATGCCGGGGGAACGGCGTCTGCTACAACTCTGAGCATTCTAGATTCCATTCAAAGAAGAGCAGTTCGTCTTATTAATCACCCCACACTATGGAACCGGCTACCCGCAAAATTTTTTCCTTCTTCAAATCTTCAAATATTTAAGTCCCGTGTGAAAAAACTTTCTCTCATCTCGTTTAAGACACCCACGGTACATTAGTACTTGGACCTTAGCCTGCATCGACTGTCCCAGGATAAAAAAGGGATTAACCGTGGAAACGAGAAAATCGTTGATATGCAAAAGAAATAGAAATGGAGAGTATCCTGTTTGCTACTTTTTATAATAATAATTATAATAATTTTTGTTAGTAATATTACTAGATGTGTTAATAAAATATCACATGTTGCAATACTTTAAAAGACTTCGCACCTTAATGTCTACAATAATTGATGAGATATTAATAGCTATGTCTGGTACAAAACGTAATATTTCTGTTGCAATGGCATGTTTAAAACTAATGATCCCAATTTTGTATCTTTAATTTTATTATTATCAATGTAAACAACTTTAAAAAAGTCATATAAAATGCATTTTAAATAAAGCACTTTTTATAAAAATATGCACTTTTTATAATTAGGTTTTCTTTTATGTTTAATAAAATTAAGTGTGTATTAAAAAAATCATGGATTTGGTATAAAATTATAACATTTTTTTTTTATGATTTAACATACACCAAATGACCTTGCACACTTTAAATGGGTTTTTCGCGACCGGTCAAATAAAATCAGATTTTAATATTAACGACCTTTAAAAAAGCAATCTTTGTCGTTGCATCAAAACTCTAAACCCACAGGGTGAGCCGCTAGAGCTAGGTATAATTTGTGCCTTGCTAATTTAAAAAAAAATGATTTGCTAAGTATTTACTATATTTAAATAGTAAATATTGCTAATACTATATTTACTGTGTATATTAACCTATTCCACTTATAAAGTGATATTAATTAAAATAAAAATACAGGGTAAATTAGAAAACCAATTGCTTACCGCCATATGAAAAATTATAATAGGTATAATAAGTAATATGTAATATTACTATTTGGGAATAACAAATTAGGCCAAGATAACTGTACACAAGTGGGGGTTTTAAATATTTTTTAACTGCAGATTATACAGGGTACTAGACCGTACTATAAAGTCAATACAAAAAAGTTTAATTATACCTATATTCAAGTTTGTTTTACGTTTATAAAACGATGTGATTTGAAAATTTAAAAAATCGATGTAAAACATAAAACTTTTTTTGCGCTTTATTTAATTTTTAACCTATCAAATATATTTAATTAAAAAAAAATAATTGAAAAGTACTTCAATTGATTTTGTGGAATTAAATATATTTTAAAATATTAACCTTTTTGTATTACGCAAGTTTAAAATTAGAATATCTCAGAAGATGTTATGTTTACCAAGTTAAATTAGGAGCACTTTTTATGTTAAACTAAGCAGATAATAAGAATCAGGTTCCAAATTATTAATAATATTTATACCCAGTAAGTTAAGAAGCAATAATAAAAAAATAAATAAAATTGCCCGAAGACACGACACTGGTCCATAAGAGTAACACAAGATTATTATCAGAAGTGTATTTTAGTTAATGCTCTAACCACCATTTAAATTAAACCAAATTTAATTTAAATAGAAAACCAGATTTAAAAATAAAAGGCAACTCCCAAATCTATTTTTTTTAAACCCTGGGGCCGTATTGAACCTATGCGCATACAAAATTTTTGTTTTATTTTTCGCCAAGGAATCTTCAATTAGGCGATATCAAATATTTTCTAAATTACCCTGTATATTTTTTTAATGCCACTATAAAAAATTTAAACCTTTATATTAATGTATTTTTCCCCATATTTTTAAAATGGTAAACTAAGAAAATGATAACAATAAATTGTTACACTATTTTTTACCAATAAACTTATCAAGTTATTCATAAAGAGCTATGTGACACTTTTATGAAAATTTTGCCTGTCAGGTCAATCACTAAGAAACTTTTACATAGTTGTTATTTTCACATTAAAATTCAAAATGTAAGCAGGTATTACATGTCGGAATCCGCTTAGACATGACTATTTTTGTAGCTGTTAAATAAAAATTATTAGTTTTAAGATTGCTGCCAGAAGATTAGCATAAATACTAAAAACAAAGTAAATGTTTACACAGTAACTTAACAATAACAAAAATTAAATTTAAATCTTTTACCAAGAAGCAAAAATATTTTTTTTTTACAAAGATAATTTATAATTTTAACAAAGTAAATGGCAAGTCTTAGTGGAAATAGCTCAATAATACTCCTCTAAACACTGTTTAACGGATAAAAAAAAAAAAATGTAAAAAATAGTGTAACAGGAAACACAAGTAATAATAGAATAAAGTAAATGATAGAAATTAAATATTAGAAAAAGCGAAAAAGTATATCAGCTGCACATCTGAAACAAAACATAAGTGACAAAATTATTTTCTTATCAGAAAAACTGAAAAAAAATGTTAAAAATAATAGAACAGGTAAATTATTGTTAAAACTTTTATTGGGCAAAACGGGTTTATTGGGTAAGGAGTTATAAACCTCTATTGGCCTATAAGAAAATGAGCTCTAAAACAAGATATTCTGATGTTGAGGCAACGTGCAACTCTGCCATATCTAATATTTCTTTTTCCCAAAGTTTATACCCATTTTTTAAAAAATGCTGTGATCTTAAGATTTTTATAAGAGAATCTTCTAGATGTAGAATTTTTCGATTGTCTATTCTAAACATAGATAATATAACACTTAGATGTTCAATCGCTTATCGCCGCTAGCGCGCACTAAACAAGGATCTGGGTGATCGCGCAAGCGCATTTGAAAGGCATGGCCAGTGCCGGTCTTAAAAACTTCTAAAAATTAGTAATTAATTTAAATTCATGAAATATGTTTTCTATATATGTATTTTAATACTAAATTCTTTTATTTTGCGTTTTTATACATATATAAATTAAATTAGGGAGTAATATTAAACAATGACTTGACAAAATTAATATAAAAAAAATTAGATAGCAAAGAAAAGGAGCTAAGAACACATAAACAGGAGAGTATAAAAACAAAATTTTAAATGTTGGTACACATAACGATAACAGTCTCTTGCTTAGAATTATGTTTTTGATAGCGATAATAAGATATTCTTAAATGCATTTATACAAAAAGTGTTACTTCGTAGTTTCTGTATCATCCTTCAATCATATATTTTATTGAAGGCGGAGAAAGAAAAAAAATCATGGTATAACCTTTTTCTCTCGCACCAATATGCTGATTGGTTGACGACGCAACCCTCTTTCCCAATGAACACGTTGAAGCGAGAAAGAAAGGTTATACCGCTACTCTTCTTTTATTACCGCACTTGTTCGCCTGGTCGAGCGGCAGGGTTACCTCTAGTAAGTATATGCTGGGAAAAAAACCTTTTTTGTGGTTTTAACCATGGTTACTGAAAGGTTCGTTTCGGATTAGACTAAGTAAGTTAAAAATAAAATTTCCATTAAACAAGAATTTCAAAATAACTTCCCTCTGCGTGATGATTGGCCGGCGGGTATAAATTCCTCCCCCCTTTTCTCCTCGCACGGCCAAGCGGCAAGGTAAGGTATATATAAGAAAATAAACTTAAGTAAACGCAAGGAAAAATAAGAAGCTGTTGTTTCATCCATATTCCAAAAATTTTAAGTAATTTTCTATTTTAATACCAGCTTTTTTGGATCCGCCATCTTGAATTTAGATTTTTTTCAAATTTCAACCATATATTCGTGATTTGTGACCCCGAAAACCCCCGAGTAGTAATATTCAGGCCAAAATATCAAGTAAAAATAGGTTTTACCCAAAAACTCTAAATTTCGGTTGCCACTTTTCGAGATTGGAGCAGAACTAAAAAAAAAAATCAAAAAAAAAATCCAAAAAGGGTTCCGACAAATTTTTTTTTAAATTTCATGAGCTTTTCATTAATCGTTCTGTAGCCCTTTTTAAAGCAGTCTTACTCGTATCATGATACTGTGCAGCGATTGGAGAGAGAAGGAGCAATAAGTCGGAAAGGGATAAACACCCCGCCGACCAATTAGCACGTGAAACGACAGAGAGGGAAAGATGGTAGTCTTACTGCGCTTTCTCTCTCGCACACTTGTTCGCATGGCCAAGCGGCAAGGCTACCTTTATAGTTAATGGTTGAAGGTTAGAACTGCAAAATTAACCTCAAATTGACATTCCGGTTCAATTCTAGCTTCTGCATTTGAGACTGTAGGCACTTTGAAAATAAATTGAACCATAAACAAAAATGTAGCGTCTATTATTTTTACTGTTAAGGTATAAGTTTGGTATTAATGTAAACCATTGCTAAAATAAGAGAGCACTGAATACATCGGTGCCTTTTAGGCCCGGCGACATGTCGGAAAAAAAGCCTCAATAAGAAAATAATTAGTGGAAAGCTGGAAATTGCTTTAATCGCTTTATTTGGATGCAGAAGAAGCGGGCCAGTTGGTTGTGGCTAGGCTTTATGACAAGAAAACGACGTTGGTTGTGGCTAGGCTTTATGACAAGAAAACCATGGGAAATACCCTGAATGAGTTGCGGTTCCAACTGTTTGCAAAATCTCCAAGCAAACATCAATTTAATCTCACAAGCCTACCTCTCACCGAATCAGCGGCACGTGAGCACTTTTTAAAAACATACCATTAAGTCCAAACATGGTATGGAAATGACACAAATCCACTGGATTGGGGCTGGAAAAATTCTCAATGTGGTTTGGTTCCTATACCTAGAATGAGGGATCCGGTGCCACAAACGCTTCTAAACACAGTGTCCTGCAAATATTCAAAAGGATGTAACGCAGCGTGTGATTGCAGGAAAAGGGGCCCTCGGTGCTCTAGAATCTGCATGAATTGTATGGGACAATCATGTACAAATACTGCCGAGGAAAATGATATGGATGATTGTGACGGAGACATCCTGGGCGCTCTGTGACGTCGGACAAATGTACCGATGCAGATGATGAAAGCAATGTCGGTGAAATTGGGGCAGATGATCAAGACTGCCAGCCTTCATCAAAACGGTTAAAAATCGACTAACTTTGACATATAAACAGTGGAGTAGGCCTCTTGGGGACACCAGTCAAAAACGCGCCATTTACTCTACCGCCAGGTGGTGTGGAAAAGAGTGATTTCATGTCAACACTACTCAATAATAATGGTAGGTACTTTGCCCCAGCTATTTACACAAAAATGCTGTTATACTTGTAACAAGTTAACAGCTTGTGCACCTGCAATGCTGACAAATATTTATAACTTGTAGAAACTTTGATATGGCATATGAGTTTCATACCTCTTCCGCAAGAATCAAAAAGGGTTCCACTTTGAATGGTCGTAGCATCGTAGCGGTTTACATTAGAGACAAACGGTAAAAACATTTTTGTAGCAAATTTACTCTAGATTATTTTTTATAATAGGTATTTTGTTGATAAAGTTGATGGTTTGGAGAAATTTTCAAAAAACCGAAAAATGGTATCTTCTTAGGGCCAGAGGGGCCAACGCCGACTTCGCTCGAGGGGGAAAACTTGGAAGAGTAATATCTGGTTCCAAATAAAGCGATTAAAACAATTTCCAGCTTTCCACTAATTATTTCCTTATTGAAATACCTGTCGCCTGGCCTATTCTTAACTTATAAAAATAATAAAGAATATAAATACATTAAGTAAATACTGGTTTTGCCATTGGTTTTCGGTTTAAGACTTACAACTAAGACCAAGACTTACTTAATGGATTAAATATACTTATGATGTTGCCAGATACTCTTCATATTTTCCTACAATTTGCGTTTTTTCGTAGTTTCTGTCCACTTTTAGGTTATAAATTTAAAATTATTATTTTTTTATTCTTTTTAATATCCTATAAAAGCATTAAAAAACAATTTTTTTAATGTAATTTCAAGTGTGATCTTAAAGAACCATAACTTGTTTAAACAAGTTTACCCCGCCCATTACCCCTATTTACTCCCCATTCCCGAAAGTTTGTTTACTAACAATTAAAAACAAAATATTTTAAATCAGCTGCTCTGCAGTTTAATTTAGTCCAAAATTAGTAAGGACCAATAATAATAAAAAAAACATTAACATAGAAGAAAACCTTACACGGCATAATCACCATTACGCAAAATGGGCAATGCCGGGTATTTTGTTTTTATTTTGGCAATTTGGATCATCAAAAATAGTTTTTAAATTGTTTATAAATAAAATAAGTCAGTAAAACCAAATAAACTTTTTTAGAGTCCATAGATATACAGGAATTATATTACAAAACACAAAACGTCAAAATGATAAAGTACGGCACTCTAAACTTTCTGATGTATTTGTGGTTAATAACGAGTTACTTTTGTTGCATACATTTTAGTGACTAACTAGGTATTTTTTAAATAATAAATTAACTTACCCTTTACGATGAAGTAAAAAAGCCTCATACAAAATTTGTGAACTTAACACAGTAGGTTAGGTTTAAAGTAAGTGGATATTACACCTTTTACCGCGACCAACCGATATATTTTGGCTCACACCGTTTTCTATTTTTTCCACCAGGTCCAGACTTCTAATAAATCTGATAATCCTGTTGGTAGAGAGATCTTTCACCACCCCGGCAACAAGGTACTATTGCCGAGGATTGCGAATCTGAGCCGTGCCGTAGCTGGGCACGAACACAGTATGTGTTCTGCCAATTCATTCTCTTTCATGAACATGCGTCCCTCGGCTTCTTTCGCTAGGTCGATCTTGTGCATGTGGTATTTTAATCTGCAGTGTCTCGTGTATATCCTACTAGAAAGGGTGGCCTTGATTGCTCCAGTAGTTTGACGGTACATTGTTGATTCGGTGGGTTTATAAAGGCCTTCGCGTGCCTGAGACCTGGAAGTCCATGCCCATACCGAAGATTTTCCCTTTGTGTCCCAGCTGATATAAATGGCTTGGCCATTCTATAAGACATGACTGGTTCCGGCCCTGTGAATCTTGTCTCCGCCCCCTTTTGGCAAAGAGGCCTGCGGATTCATTGCCCTCTAGGCCGATATGTCCAGGTATCCAAAGAAAGGTTACCTTGTTGTTTTGACCCAGTTTGGTCAGCCCATTCTTGCAATACCAGACGGTTTTTAAATTGCACCGGCTGGATTCAAAACCTTTTAGAGCAGCTTGACTATCGGAGAATATTTTAACTGTCTTACGTGTGCAGTGCCGATCAACCAGCGTTCTAGCACACATCTCAATAGCAAATACCTCCGCTTGAAATAAGATTGCGAGAGTGCCTAGGCTGAAGGAAAGCTCTGCCCTCGGTCTCTGTCCATATATCTCAGCTCCAACACCGTCTTTGGTTTTGGAGCCGTCGGTGTACCAACAGATGTCAGCCCGCAGCAGGTGGATCGTTTTCCGACTCCAGTCCTCCCGTTGTGGGTAGCCTACACTATAGGGCCGGTTGTAGTTGGTTGTTGTAGGCATTATGTCTGAAGGCATTCCCAGTCTGTCACAGGTTTACCTAACAGTAGAATTAAAAACAATTTAAGTCTCGTGGTAACTATTTTAAAAATGTCACAAAATAAAATAAATTTTGCCTTGACCCCAAAATTTTTGTTTTTTCCAGACTTCAAAAAAAAAAAAAAGTGCATGACCACATAGGACGTAATGTGATTGTGCCCACAAGTATTAGGGTTGTGGACTTGGAGTCACCCCTGGCAAAGGTTAAAAAGTTTAAAATACATACTTTACTTACTGTCAAGCTACACCGTAATAAACCTTTTTACAACACAGCAGGGATAGTATTGTAGTTTTTACCTTTTTTTTTACTCTTTTACCAACAATAATAAGAATAATAATATGTACTCTTGTATATTTCTTAAACACCAAAAGGAAAAACACATAAATTAACTTGTATTAAAATTCTAATAAATTCTTTACATAGTCATTTTAAATGTCTGAACTAAATTATCCAGTTACAACAAATAAGTCTATGCACAAATTTCTACCCAACATGTCAATTGGTAAACTCTACGTAAATGTTTATTTTTAATTTTGAAATGTAACATACAAGCGTGTATGCACTATGCATGCACATTCCGTTTATACATACATACCTATTTGTGTAGTCAATAAATTCGGTTTAATTGTTTTAAAACGATTGGCCAAATGTTTAAACAACGTACAGCATGACAAAAAGCAACAAATTAAGTTCTACAAAAGTGACGGTTTACATTGTAATAAAACAAACATTTTAAAGTTATGCGAGTGTGTGTAAATAAATAGTTATTGCCTAAAGCTTTTAAAAACAATGTCTTGTATGGAAAAGAATGGTTCTATTTTCGTAAATTAATGATTCGGTTTATGGAAAGTTATGGCTGAACAGGACATATTCTTATCTAGGTCACTTATGTTGGTATACCTATAAAAATTAATTTGTTTTTTGCATTACTTTGCTTATTCGTTTTAAATGTGATTATACGGGATGTCCTCAGATGTCAATTTAAATTGTATTTTTCCTTTAAATTAAAAATTTTCTGAGTTATTGTTTTTCAAAAAATTAAAACATAACTTTATTTGTGTTAAAGTAACCTCCTCTGAGAACACTCTGTAGGTATATAACTACATAGTACCTAATTGGGACCTAAAGGGAACCTAGAGCTCGTGAAATTAGGGAGACTTACAAACAGTATGTGCGTACCCCCCTTATGCGGTAATCTATAACGGGCCCCTAAAGCTCAAACTATTAAATGTTGACTCCGGACTCCCCGACTATCGGTATGCACCTTTTTTTAATAAATGTTTAAAATTATTTCTAATTGTTTCCTAACAAAAATCGTAATTAAAAAGCAGGTTCGTAAACCACCCTGTATATAATGTTGTGATCCAACCAAGATCAAATATAATATTCTATTATAAATGTGATAATACATTATAAGACGGAATTTCCTTTTATAATAATTAATGTTTTTTATAGTTTTTACTATCACGATAACACATTTTTATTAGTTACTTTCATTATTCAGAATTATCATTATTGTCAAAGAACCCCAAATATTCTATAATCATTATTTACATTTCCCAAGACTTTTAACACCCTAATAAAAGGGTAGATATTTCTAAAAACACGTAAAAGTAATTTAAACTTATCCTTTGCATAATAAATGTTTCCTTTAAACTAACAATCTATTACCCTACTATTAAAAAGCTTTTAGAACTATAAAACCCTAAATAGGTTATTGTATACTTCGATCGTAAACACCCCAAATTAATATTTTAACACTTGATCTTTTCAAATAGTATTTACATACAAAGGGACAAAGAAATTTCCAATCTTAAAAATGGTCCGCCCCTTGTGTTAGTGGTCAACACAACCCCATTGTAGAAAAATAAGTAAGTAGCAGTATTTTTCAAGCATCAGTATCTTTAGGTTAGCCATACATTTAAGTTAGTCTCTAGTAAATCTTAGTATATTCAGTGACAGTTAATATTATAAAAAAAAAAAACTAAATAAATAATTTAAATAAACCAAAAAGGAATTTAATTTAAAAATAGTTTGAAAATAATAAAACACAATTGTAAAACTAAGTGCTACAGCCATTGTAGCAACCAAATTTAATAATAATATGTGTCATCGGTGACTACTGCATTCGGTGGCACACAACAATAAGAAGGTATAACTGGGGTCTCATGTATAGGGTTTCTTAACTAAATCCTTAGCTACGAATTGGTCTTGAGCATGCGCCGTGGAAAAGTATTACAAAAAGTTACAAACTAACCTGTTTAGGTGACTTATTACACTTTAACAAAACAAAGCATTACCTTTAAATAACCATAGTATTATTGCCTCTGTAATAGTGTTTTTATTCTATTTAAGTTTATATATGAAAATGGTTTAACATTTCAATGCATGTAAATCTAGTGGCCGCCACCTAGATTTTCGATGTCTTCTTCCTTTTCTCCTTCTTCTTCTTCTTCCCTGGTAGCCATCTTGATTCACTACCGGAGGCAGCGCAGCCTCTTGGGCTTTGTGTGCATAATCTCCTATTATCATTTATACCAATCCTCCCATTGGACTTCCACAAGTCTGTATAACCCCGAGACTGGTTGGTTGGTATATACATGTGGTCTCATTATCGGCTGCCCAAATAATGCCTGTCTTTTGTGATTCAATGCTTCACATTAGCACAGGATATGGTAGGCTGTTTCTTCCCCCTCGTCGCACATTCTGCAACTTGGGTCCCCAATATATGAGCCTATGTTGTGTAGGTGTCCTTTTAGGCTATCGTGCCCTGTTAGCAACCCTACCGTTATGCGAAGTATTTTCCTACTTTGTCTGAGTAGTTCTTTCTTCGTTTTTTTGGATGGGCCCCTTATGAAGCTTTTTCGATGTCTAATTCTACTGAGGTTTCCCCAGTATTCTTCGTGTTGTTTCTGATCCATTTCCTGGTTTGCCCTCGTGCTGTGGTTTTGGTCACTCCAAGTACAGATTCAAGTCCAAAGTATGATGTGGATGATCCCTGTCTCGCTAGCTCATCCGCTTTTTCGTTGCCTTCTATTCCCGAATGTCCTGGTACCCACAAGAGAGTTACTCTGTTGCGTTCTCTCAAGACTTTCAGTTCTTTTTGGCATTCCCATGTCAGCTTGGACGTTACCTTGGGGTTTACTAGTGCCCCCAGTGACGCTTGGCTGTCTTTTATTATGCAGATCCGCTTATTTTTATAAGCCCCCTTGTTATTTTCTTTTGCACAGTGCAGTTAAGATTTTCGATGTAGAATGACAACTACCCAATGCAAAAAACACCAATATATCATTAAAAAAAAACTACAGAATATTTAAAAAACATGTAAAATTAGGACATATCCACTATTTTACTTATATAAAATGGAAAACGCTTGACTAAAAGCGGATCCAGGAGACATTTACAGAGGTACCATTTCTCGGATCGTGGGGATATGTGTTAAAGCTACCAAGGGTCCACATATTCTATGTAGAAATTGCGTGACTATTACCCGATCTAGAATTTTTTCTAAAATAAATAAAAATTAACGACCGCTTTATTAAAAATTTATGAAATAAAGTTTTAAATTAGAAAAACCTGACCCTGGAATAATACATGTTTACGTGTTTTATTTTTCAAAATAATTTTAAATATGCATTGACCAAGCAGTAAATTTTAGGTAATATAATTCTTTAAAAGGGTAGAATAAATAACATTTAATTTTATTTTACATTAATTTTCAAGTAAGACAAGAAATGTTAATGGCATATTTTATTTTTCTTTCCGCATATATTTTGTTCTGAAATTGTTTTTCTGATTTTTTTTATTGATTTTCGCGCACCTATGTACACCCATCTGAGGGCCCATCTGCCTTATAAGCCCCTGAATCCGCCCTTGTATTTGACTAAAAATATGAAAAGACGGCGTATTATGGCAATTTAAAGTGAAGTCTTACAAATCATATGAAAAAGGGGCCCTATCTGCGAAGTGTTCTAGAACATTCTCGTAAGACGTTATTAGAATTAGTTTAAAAAAAAACCAAGAAGGCATTTTACAAGTTGTAAAACGTAATTTATTAGTTGAAAATATAAGCAAAAGTAAAGTGACCAATTTCGTAAAATAAGTGAAGCTTTTGTTTAAAATATTTTTGACCATGCAGGGTACGATTTCTACGATCTTATTTAAACTAATAAATAATATAAGCAAAATATTAAAAATCCTTGTGTTTCGAATTTAAAAACATTGCTTTCTTTAGTTTTGCTGCAAGAGTCTTGCTGGTCTTGCTTTTTTTTTGTGGTAATAATTTAAACTAAGCAATCTTAAATAAAATATATTTTTAATACTTAAATATAAATAAAGATGGAGACTATATATTTTGCTTTAAAATTTTAAAATATACCAATTTTAACCTTAATCGTACATTTGAATTATTTGATTAAAAAGCATATTTTAAATGTAGGGGTTAATTTATTTATAGCGCTCCATTTTTAGTTAAATTGAGACACAACCTGCTTTCATCCATTTAGTGGCACATAGAAACATTTAATAAGAATTATAAAATTTGTTTTTAAAAAAGTATATAAAATTAAAGCAAATATAAAACTATGTACTCTGTGAGCAGAAAAAAAATATGGTCTTGGTCTTGCTGCAAGACCAAGACCAAGACCGCAAGACCAAGATCGGTCTCGCTCATCACTATCTTTTAGACACAGGGCATTAAAACAAGTAAGTAATCACATAAACAGTTTTTTTTATTTTATCGGGGAAATGATAATAATGGGAATTCCTTAATGTGGGTTGTTGTTTTAAAGCACTTTTTTAGCTTTACAGAAGAATGCCTGAAATAAATTCCGAACTTAAGTATCTACCCCAATTAAATTTTTGATGCCACATCGTCGGGTGCATTCAAAGTCACGAAAGTGCAAAATTTGCAAATTTTATATAAACCGATATAAAGGCTTGAAAATATTTAAAGTTTAATCTGCTAAATCCGCCAATATAGCCCTTATAGATACTTGGCAATAGCTTGTTAAAATGACGAAATACATGTCTTTCCTTATTACTCAGAAACTTCATTTAAAAATAGTAAAGTCTTCTTTTTGAAAAATTTACAACATCTCGATTAGTGTATACCTAATTATTCTCAAGTAAAAAACAAAAAATGGAAATACACGCTGAAACGTTGTGAATTATGCTTATATAAAAAAAAGCACGTTTAGTATTAAGATAGTTGTATTTTAATATTTTGTTTTATAGTATTCGTCTAGTTGAGAAGTGTGTTTGTGCGAAAAATAGTTAGAAGGCTTCAAATAATATGAGCGATAGCTCATTCGACGCGGAACACAAATCTAAGAAAGGCGTTTTGAGGATTTTTCTGCCAATAAAATTGCAAATATTGTTCTTAACAAAAAATTAAAAGAAAACCCCTTCTGATTTTTGATGATAACCCAAAAACCATAGGAGATAGAGGCAAATGGCAAAAAAGATTCTTGAAGAAAAGGAAATTCTCTATTATTTATAATTTTAATTTAACGCTTAAAATGGGCCTCTGCGCGACATTTGTGGTTGCGCGCTCGGTGTCAAAATCGAGCATGCCACACTAAATAATCCTTTTAAGGTATTAAATATTAATTAAAATTAGTTTAGAAATTAAGGTGTATTTAGAACACTTGAAAGAATATATTTTTTGAAGCCTTCTGACTATTTGTCACAGAAAACACACTTTTCAACTACACTATATACAGTTATTAAATAATTAGGATTTGGCGTATGTGTTGGTTTCACTAGCCAATGCCATCTATAATAGAATAGCCTGCGCGCAATAATTATGCCGCCACGGTGCTTGGATATTATGAAGTAAGCGCGCGAATTATAAATGTGTTGGATGGTAAATAGAAAAATACAATTTTAAAGTAATATAGATTACAAATATTAAAAATGGATGATAATAATAATATTAATATTAATATACTTTATTTCAGATAGGTTTATGCATTAGGTACCAAAAAAATGTGAAATGAAATGTTGTCAGATAAAATGGCTTAATGTATACCGGTATTTACTGGGATGTTTAAAATTAAAAAAAAAAAAATAATAGTATACAGTTAAAATACTACAATAATAGTACTAAACAAATTTTGAAACATACAAATTCAGACATTTTTATAATCTACAAATAATGATTAATTAAGTACGCACCATTTAGTTAGTAACTAAGTGAAAATGTAAAAACTAATTTCATACGGAGAATTAAAAAAATACCAATGTTAATTTTATTTAACTTTATTTCAACATTTTGAGTAACAAGTAAAACTAAAAAAAATTAATGGAAATATTTATTTATTAGATCAAATTAAATGCTCATTATTTTATACCCAGTGAATATTACATTTTCCAGTTAATTTATTCAAGAAACTAAACATTCAATAAAAATAATAGATGCTTGATAAATCTAAAAAATTCCAGATATAAAATTTACATAGTTCCGAAAATAATAAAAATTTGATAAAAATAATAGAAACTTAAGCGTTTGCGTTTGGGGCAAAAAGGCGTTCGGTACTTTTAGTCAGCACTACTTGGTTATAGATAAATGGTCATGGTTAGTGTCAGCACTTGGTTATAGATAAATAATTTTGGTTAGTTTTAATAAAAAATACGACTAATCAAGCGTTTATTTAACTCAAAAATGCAAAAATTTAATTTAATAGTAAACGTAAAATATGAAGTATTTATATATATTTTTTAGTGCACATTTTATTAACATACCAAACAGAATTTACCGTGCCAATGGTTTATTTTATACTGTGATTTTATAATAAATATAAGCATTTCCTATTATTTTATCCTTCATTTTCTTTTTTTTTATCGAGATAAATAATTTTTTAATTTTTTTTATCTGCAAATTATAATAAATTACCAGGCGTACTCTTTATTTATTAGGTTTACAACGTTTTAAAAGTGGTAAAGATTTTGTAGTGGCCGTATCATTGCGTTTTTAACGTAAATTTTTAAGAATACATATGTCTTTGTTATCACAATAGATTTAATAATGTTATTTACTTTGTGAGTTTTACAGTTAAAGACTAAAAATAAGTTTATATCAGAGTTAAAAATATTTTCTAATGTTGGTTCTATAATAATATTTCTAAAATTTACTAGTTTTAACAACTTTTCTTTATCTTTTACTCACTTTGTACCTACTTCTCTTGTTCTTTGGGATCCTGTGGAAAACCAAAACAGGATACTTTAGGCTGCCCAGGATAATTTTTCTTGCAAAAAGGGCCACAACAAAGGTGAGGCATACTACCAAATTGATCAAAACACTAGGACACAAAAAATTTTATTGGTTGGTTAAAAAACACTAGGGCACAAAAAAAAATATTTTTTTAAGGTTATGTCACTACCAAAATGAAATTTTTTTCTTGTTTGCATCAGTTAACAGATTTAGATAAACTAATAATCTTTTTGACAGTAATTTTTATATTTAAACATAAAAATAATAAAATAATCTCCTTTACAAAAAGCCGATAACCGAAACCAACTGACAAAATTTGATTATATCCAAGAATGAACAGCTGATCGACTAAATAAAAGTCTGCGCGCAGCCTGTTCTATTATAGGCAGTGCACTAGCGAATCCCTTTTTTTTATTTTTACGGTTTAGGAAAAACCAGGAATGTGAATGTTTCCCTAAGCAAGTAGGCATCCGCAAGACAAGAATTGTACCTTGAAGTCGCTGTCATTCATAAATATTTTGGTTCCAAATTAAATTTCATGCAGTTTAATATGAAATTACTGCATATTTAAAAACTAGACGTTTCGTTGGCATTACCGTTTCCTTGCCGCCCAAAGTCGAACCGCAAGTAAAGCATAAGACAACTGCTGCGACGGCATTTATAAAGGGTTACATTAAACGCCATAAGTTTTAATTGTGAACGGAAACTTCAACAATCTCGAATGGTCAAGTTTATAATTTGACCTTTAGGATACAATTTTAAACCTAAAATGACTTTTTTGTAAAACACCAAATTTGCACATTCGTGTTTTTGGCATGAGACTGACGACATATTCTTTTCGTTATTTCAAAAATCTTTTAAAAAAATAAAACGAACCACTTTATTGTAGCCAATTTATATTTAAAAATGTGTAAAAGAGGTCTTTTTACTTTGTGGTTTGATTTTCTTTCTTTAATCCAAGAAATTCTGCCTTTTCAAAAAGAATATGATCTGGTTTTAGAATAAAATGCAATAAAAGAAATATTTAATTCATTAAAATAATTTTTAAGAAAGTCAGATTTTTTTTTTATTTCGTAAAAAAAAAATTACAAAAAAATATCACAGCCTAAATAAATCAAAACTTCTATTTAAAATCAATGATATTAAATGAATACCGCATTTAAAAACCAACTTAAAATACACAGACAATAATCAAACTTATGCAAAATTTCGAAAATTTCACGGTATTAACCACGGTTATAAATGACAGATCTGTTAATGATCGGCAGACAAACCTAGATATGTCTTCTAACTAGACTCTTGGGTTTTTTTTATATCATTTTGGTTGTAAGTTGTTTAGGAATATCCCCCTAAGGTTTTTCATACTTTATTAACACCTTGTATATGGACAAAAATATATATATATAATATATATATATATATATATATATATATATATATATATATATATATATATATATATATATATATATATATATATATATATAAGGGGAGAAAGGGTAGTCTTGACTGACTGTTAAACAACAAATTTAGTTTATTGGGTATAGTCCTAGAGGGCTTGTTAAATGAAAATGCTTTTTGCTCTCAAGCTTTCGAAAAACTTTATTTTTTTCTTCCTCAAGGGACAAAATGGAAGTACAATTAGTGAATGGGCTTGTTTATATTCCCAAAAAACAGGAAAAAAAAAAAAAGGAATATAATTTTTTCCTTTAAAAAGACAAATTTCCTTTAAAATCAAAAAATTTTTTTTTTTTTTAATTAAATATGACAATATCTACTTACTGCTACACGCATTAAGCGGGAAAATAACTCCCCTTGTGTGAAAAACAGTTGGCATTCTTGTGTAATATATTGCTTATTGTTCCATGTTGTTAATTATTACGTTAAAATAATTTTATT